>OMKZ01049871.1:8986-32159 GCA_900302535.1 Neoniphon sammara | reverse complement strand
GAGATTCTACAGAGGTGAATCCAAACACGTGCCTGAGTCTTCTCCGGTGGGCAAGCTGCTCAGGCTGTTGGGGAGTAACTAGGGCGGCAGCGGCAGCAGCACTGGCGGCAGCTTTGGTTGGAGATCTTGAGGTAGTCTCCTCCGCTGTCACCAGAACACAGGCCGTCAAATCGGACGCCATTTTGGTAAAAGAGCAGGTTACAGATTAAAAAAGCATATAAAGTGCTTTCAAACAAATAAACATTAGTATACACAATGCAAACTGAGGTACAAAACAAACAATGTCCCATATTGTTTAGGTATTAAATCCTGACGACCAGCCAAAAACTCTTTTACTGTGATTGGTGTTAGTACAAGAAACCATACCTTGATTACAAGAAGTGAATTAATTTGTTTACTGGTTTGAGAAAATAAACAACTGCAAGAAAACTAATAAAGAAAGAGATAAAGGGGACGAGAGAAGATGACAACAAAAATTAAAGAAACTGAAATGCCACAGAATGATATATTTTCAGATTCGGTACCACTAAGCTCAAAAAGAACAGCTACACCAGATGCTGTAATCATATAAAGGGAAACTGATCCAAGAAGAGTCTTTATATCTTGTGTTTAAACCTGTATTTGTCCAGGTTGGTTTGTTTTGAAGATTTACACCTTGTTGGTGGCAGGAAGTGGGAAAGCGTTGGCTTCAGGGACTGCTGGTGTGATCACTACAAAAGCTACGATACTGTGCACTACAGCACAATAATGATAAAATCACATGAAGTGTAATTTTAAGTCTGTTTAATTCACTAATGGTTACAGAGGATCACTAGTTTGAAACCCAGCTGGGGAAATATGGTTAGGCACAATGAATGAGATGCACTCCCTGATGCCCTTGAGCAAGGCACCCCACAAAGTAACCTCCACGTATGTGTCACTGTATGAATGTGAAGCAGGGCAGTGCTGAAAAATAGCATACATGCTCAGTACATCTTTCCTGGATAAATAAAGGCAAAAAAAACTTGCTAACAGAGGGAGACTGTGGGCAAGTGAGAGAACAGACAGAGGGAGATGAGCAGAACGAAGTAACACTTGACAGAGGGAAGGGGAAGGCTTATTTCCAGCACAGAGAAAAATCAACAGAGAGGAGACAAGAGAGAGGAGCAAAGTGAGAGGGGTGTACCACAGATCCATCGATTGCAAAGCCTCAGTGTAAATATAACCAGGCGCGCATGTCTTACCCTGGGAGGAAACAGGAGTGACAGCTGTTTTAGTAGCTGGTTGGTTAGTGGTTACTAACAGCGGCGGAGGAGTCGACGCTTCAGCTGTTAGTGTGAAAGAGAGGAGATGACAGGAGAGAAGACGAGAGGAGGAACAGGTTGAAGAGGAGAGAGGTGAGAAGTGATCAATGTGTTCTCACAGCACATTGCATTTAGTTGTCAGCAGCAGGTAGGGATGTCACGATACCAGAATTTTGGTAGTCGACGCCAACTTTGATACCACGAAAAGAAGGTATCCCATGTACTTCAGTAGAAATCTGTGTTTTATTATAACAGTTATGAACAATAAATTAAGTTCACTTAACCAGGCATTATTCAGGTATTAGTCATATAAAAAGCAACCAACTTTATATTGCACCACATTTCAAGTACAAGTAAAAATAAATTTGGCAAAAACATGCACAATATCCAAGTATCAAGTGTATTAAAGGCATTTAGCCTTAAAAAAAAAAGAAAAAAGAAAAAAGTGTTTTCACCTTTGTTCTGAAAAAGGCAAAATCACTGTTTGCACACTGGCTTTTTCTCGTCTCTGTTCCTTCTCCATCTGCCTCAAAGGCAAAATCCTTCCATACATGGATTTTGTAATTTTCTCTTTAACAAGTTCCTTGTTAGTTTGCAGGTCAGGAGGAGCAGGAGGAGGAGGGCCGCTCGCCTTCTTTGTTGTTTTACTGCGCTTTCGTCTGCTCTCGTGTTGGTAGGCGGGCGCGCTTGGTCAGTCCACCGGCATGTCTGGCAGAGCGGGGCTAGGTCACTTACTCACAAATGCGGTATCACTAAGTACTACTGATACTGTATAAAACTAATACTGTTAGGCTTCTTAAAATTTGGTATCGACGTGGTATCAGTAGTAGTGATTCTCGTGACATCCCTAGTAGCAGTAGAGTATTTTAGTGGTACATTATTAGCAGAAAACTGAGCATTATTTAAATGAAGCGGGTAAAGGGCTTCCAAACTGGACCGGCATATTATCCCAATAGAGAGGGATGGAAACACCTTGCAAAAACTATTCATTTCAGCTCCATTATGACATGAAGGAATAACCACATACTGTAGAGTGCCATAAACAAAACTGGACTCGCTCAACATGCACGCAGTCATCTGTATGTACAACATGTGCCCAATCAGTGCTGACTGTGAACAGAGCTAAAATGAATTGTTCATTTTTTTTGCAAGGTGCCTCCCTTGTTGATTAGATTATTTAAATGGAATCACTAATTACCTGCACGGCTCCCAGTCGCAGTGTCTACATTTACATGCACGGAGCAACCTGGTTATTAGCCACGCTGCAGTTCAGGTTTTATGCAGGTTAAACTGTCTAAATGAGCCTTAGATTGAGCCTCTTTGCTGCCATGAATAAACCATTTTACAGAACATTCCTGTCCACTGATAAAACCATTTGCCAGAAAAACAGCATTAAAAGATTTGGCCGCCGGCTCTCATTCTGTTTCTGACTGAGGAACAGGACATTACTTCAAATACAGCGGAAAAAAAATGACCGTGCCAATTGTGAGATTAATAGCTAGTACTATTTTTTGTTGACATCAAAAAGTACCCATAATCCTGTGTGAGTCTGAGCAGACTGCAGCAACCAGAACCGAAAACAGAAAGATATTTCCAAGCCACGCTGTCATCTTTAATAAGGGAGTAAACCAGGCTTATCGACTCAGTCAGTGGTTTTCAAAGTGGGGTCCGAGGACCCCCAGTAGTCCTTGGGGGGCTTCCAGGAGGTCCTCTGCCCTTCTGTATAATTCAATTCACTAAAATTGCTACAATATAAAAATATGAGTGAGTGATTATTTAAACATTATGTTTTGATCTCACTGCTTTAAATCTGTTTGTCAGTGACATCTAAACAATTTAATACTTGACATTAACCAACAAATCTTTTCAAAATAACTTCAAATCAGTTTCAACTTGGGAGTCCAGAACATGAAAAAGACTGAAAACCCCCAAACTAGATTTATCCTGGAGTATGAACTTGACTTTATTATTACTAACACAATTATTCTGACACAATAATAACACAATAATAATATTTACATGTGTTAACCTAAAACCAGGTTACGAACAGATTTCTCTGTGCATGTAAACGTGAAGGTCATGAAGCTAAATGTACCACGCCGAAACACGACTTCCAACACTGAGAAGTTTTCTGCCCTTCTGAGTCAAACAGCAGCTTGTTCAGCCTTTGAAATGTCAAAAATCACGATCAGGGTTTAGAATACATGATTATTAAACAAAAAAATATGCTCATAAATATGCATAATATGCAGCTCATTACTGTACCAATAATTAGGGTTAGGGTTATCAGCTCAGGAGATATATTTTTAATTACATTTCACTGCTGTTTGGCTTTGCAGGGCTGTACTTTTTTAAATTTTTGTCACCGCAGGCTTGCTTGGTTAATAAGTTAGTGTCAAAACTAACAGTGCCAGGGTTAGGGCTTAAATTAGTTCAGATGGATCTTTATAATTCAAGCGTGATATAATGATGTGAAATAACTGATAAGTGGAATTTTTCACCTCTAAATACTTAACTGGGCCACAGTCTAGTCCTGTGTGCTTTGATGAGTAGAAAAGCACCAACAGTAACAGAGTTAAAGGTTCAATTCCAACTTGTGCCATTCATACTAAAAAATGCCTGCACTTGTTTTGTTATCAGGCTTCCACCATCCTGTATATGAGGCCAGTCACTCAGCAGCAGCTAAACTCTTACCATGCGCTGTGTGGTTAGTAGCTGGGAGGTTAGTGGTGGCAGATGAAGCAGCAGTAGGCCTGTCACTGGTTGGCTGTTGGGCTACAGAGGAGGTAAACAACCACAAAACAACAGTCAACTGAACAGACACAGACTGGATGTACAGATATGCAAACAGCGAGCAAAAAAGGGGAAATCGCTGTTGTCTAACTTCCACTCTCTCTGTCTGTGGGTTTGAGTTTGTCCATGGAGGATGCAAACTGAAACACATTCAGCCAGTCTGTGATCAGAGGCCACAGACTGATTTCTACTGAGTGTGGATGTCTGTCATGTTCTGTGCTGTTTAATAATGAATTTGTCATGTGTTATTACTCTCAGGCTCATATTCTCTTCATTTTCATTTAAACCCTTACCTTTAGCTTATTTGCCTAATGTGTAACCTTAACCCTAAAGGCACTATGTGTATCATTTTCTTGCTATTAAAACTAAATTTCCCATTAATCTTATGGTACAAGTGACTAGAAGAGAAGACAGACGTTGTAGTATTCCAGAATATTCTGTTCTGCCCGTCAAAGTATAAAAATCTACTTGAAATGATGCCCTTCAGACTACTTTTCTGGAACTACTTTTCTTCCACATCCACATCTCTCACACAATGAGAGGGTGTGGATCCGCCATCCATTCACAAACCAAGGTCACTCACGTACAAGTCGAGGCACGCATACACATGAGGAGCATTCATTCCCATTCATATACATGCACTGGCATTTTGACACTGCTGAATAGGTAAAGGGAGGCATCCTGAATCTGCCTATAGGAGCTGCTACTTCGACTGCAAGACTTTTGCCTTTAATGGAAACTTTTAGTGTCTCAAGGTCTAAACATTGTTTGTTCATTAAAACTGGTTTCTATGAAGAGATTTAGTGTCCCACAGACTAAATCAGTGACAGATGATCAACAGTTTCAAATGTAAGTTTTACTGTCTCATCATCTAAGATGTGGTTTCAGAGGCTTTTGTATACCCCCAAGAAAAGCATTCTGCTGCAAAAACACTGATGCGTAGAAATACAAAGGCATATACAGGCTGCATTCATAAACATAAGCACAAATACAAACATGCAAAAGAATTAATCATCTAAATAAGCAGATCAACAGCTTAGCTACTGGATTCATGTTTGCTGATGAGATTGGAGATGAAAAGGTGTAAAAAAATTCACTGTTTTATCTTCTCTGCAATGTCTTGCAGGTTTTAATACTACTACTATTAATAATAATCATATAATAACAATATGATGATGATGATGATGATGATAATGCAGATGATGCTGAAAGGGATGGTAATTATTATGATTATTGTCATTTAATATTTTCATGTAATTCTTGATAAAGTACTGCAAAACAAAATGACACCACAGTCTACGCTCTTCTCACCAAAAGCAATTTATCTGAAAAAACAAACAAACAAAACAAAACAAAACAAAACAAAAAAGTAAGATAAACAAATGCCCAGTAAATCGACTCATGACTGTATCTACTGACACTGGTACAGATGTGGTTAGCTACCTTACCAGTTGCGGTGCTGGTGACTGAAGCAGCGTTAGTTGCAGGAGGTGCAGCAGTAGCAGTGGTGGTGCTGACGGTGCTGGGAGTGTCAGGCTTAACTGATTAGCAAAATAAGTCAGCAAGTCAGTGAAGTTAACACAAAACACACAACCACACTGTGTTAATGGGATATGCCTGTGATACATTTGGTAGGGGACCCATCTCAGAAGTCTTCCTCTGATTCACAGAAAGTTGTTGTGTGATCAAGGAAAATCTTTTTGAGATGTAAGCAGTCCCTGAAGTGAGCTTCCCAAAGGCACCTTGGTTTAACATTTGCTGTTTTTAGCGTGCTCACTCCCGTGTGCCTTCACAAACAGCCAGGAGCCATGCAGTTGTACCAGCTGGTAAATACAAATCAGTTCAGCTTGATTTATCCTACATATATGTAGACAAACCAGTGAAACACAGACACAGCTCATTGATATAAATAGGAAATTTGAATATTCTGTATTTAGGGAATCATTCAGTATGTCAGCAAAAAATTCGCAGTTGTGTTTATTTTTAGCATCTTTCTATTTTCACTTTACCAGTAGCTGGTTAGCTGGCTACATGGCTTTTGATTGGCCCATAGTGAAAAAAAAGTCACAAATCCCATTCCTATTTCTAACTAACGTCCAGGAAGAGGACAGTTGATATAAATTCAATGTGTTTGATGGAGAAGGGGATTGTTACGAGAGTCACCTCAGCTGCAATTTTGTCTTTAATATACAGTTTTGATCCTCTGTAGCAGCTCATGTTGACTCGTCTCAACAACCCAGGGCCTGAAAATTGGACTTAGACAGAAATTCACTGCCACGTCGCCATCCTGAGCCGAGCCAGCTGAGCTGAGATTGAACCTTGAGTAAATGTATTACTTTTGATTGTTGGAGCTGACTACAAATGAAGCCGTATTTCATAACTGTTTTGAAAACATGGAGCGAGTTGAAGATATTAAAAAGTTCATAAGAATCAAGATAACCATAATCATTTTTTTATATCCATAATAGCCTTTTAAAGAAGCAATTTTGCTCAAAGCAGTCTATTAAAGGCTGACTAATGAGTGTAAACTCAAATCCCAGAGGAGGACGTGGATATACACCCTAAAAACATGGCTCTCTGTTACATTACTGCTGAGCATACACTCCTGGAGCAGCTAATGAAAAGATGAAATATTTGTGGAGTCACACTGAGGTGAGCATGCTAGGAAACAGAAATTTTGAGCACCTTCAAACTGAACCAAAAAAAGTAAAGTGCCACTTCATATAATCACCTCTGCATTAAATACCAAAACATCTATTATTTGTCCCTTCACAAGCCAATCATGCCAGAAAGGAGATTTCTTTGAGAGAGGCTTTCCATACTTGAACTAGGATTAGACCGATGTAATTGGTTCGCTGATATATCAAATCAATATTGGTGTTTTATTAAATATCAAACATTGGCCAGTCAGTGCCGTCCGCCTCTGATATGATGAATATGATGCTGTTTGTGTTGTAGAATTGATCATTACTACACTGGTTGTCTGTGGGATGAGTATATTATAATTGTTAATTATTAATCTGGGTTTTCATGCTGAGTTTCAGTGTCTCATGGTCTAAATGCTGTTTTCCCACCATGACAAGAATCTGAAGGAACTGAAAAATGATCAAATTGAATGCCGTGATTACAAGCGCAAAAAACAGATAGTGGCAACACAGCAGTATGAGGCCTTCAAATGCCCATATTGGTCAAACTCCAACTAGAACATTTGTATTCTCAGGCAGTTTGTTCTTTCTGGTTCACTTCGAGATGCTAAAGACGCTCTTGGGGACTGAAGCCATGAAGCGGATGAAGCCTTACCAGAGGATGAGGAGCTGGAGGTGCTGGTGATGCTGGTGGTTGGGGTTAGAGGCATGCTAGTGGTGGGGATGATGGATGGAGATGGAGTGATGGAAGGGAGGACTGGAGACGACAAATCAAACAATACAGCACAGACAAAAGGGACGACACAGGAGATAAATGTTTTCAGTGCTTTCGGGTGTTATCTGATCTCCCTTTTATGTTCGGGTATCAGTGTCCACACACTGGGCCACGCTTGTTTCCAAAACAAAACAAAAAAATAATAATCAGACAGAAAGAGCTGCCTATAAGCACAATATCTCACTATCTCAGCCTCAGATTAGACTTCAATCGAGCTGAATACTTAAAATGACACGAGTCCAATGGGAACTGCATTGTCTCTTGTTAGAAAGAAATCCCATTAATCTAAACAAAGAAGCAGAGTTAATTTTCATATATGCCAGGGAAAATTCATTCACCGGCACAACTTTTCAGATGGAAAAATTGACAGGGGTTTTAACTGACTAATGAAAGATTTGATGAACCCATTTCATGCTGTGGTAGATAATATTTGTCTAGTCTCAGTTCTCCTGAGTCAAACACAATCATCTGGAACAACTGAGCGGAGCAGAATTACCTCACTCCCCACTTAGACAGGTAGATAATGAATAGTGTGAAGGCAAAGTAGCTTTGACCAACATTTTGAGGTTGTTTAAATGTCAACCATGAGGGAACCTAAGAGGGTTTCTTGAAGAGGCCTGTTTTATACAGGAACAAATCCTCTTCAAAAAAACACTTGGAAATATTGTTTTCTAATGATGAATTCTTTATTACTTACAAGCTCCATTTGGATCTTTGAGGGACCCAAAATGGACATAAATACAAATACAACTGGACTCTTATGTTTTCCTCATACAAATGCTTGTATGAGGAAAACATAAGATAGAGAGAAAGAAGAGAGAGAGACAGATATATAATAAATGCATGGTATCTAAGACTACCAAGCTGATCCTAAAGAGCTAGCACCTACCGACGCTCATGTTGCCTGCTAAAAGTTGTTCAACACACTGCAAAGATTACAGCTGATGCTCGACATGCAGTGACATGCAGTACAACTCTCTGTACCACGAGGGGGCGCTGGTCTTTATTCTGTTTCAAAAATTTAAACCAAAAGTCTCAGGATCGTGAAGAGATAAAGAAACAAACTAGCATCATTTTCAGAGTTTACTTGCAGCTCAAAGGTCTTTATGCTGTGGAAGAAGGTTTGTTTACCTTCTTCTTCTAGCTCTTTCAATAAGTACCTCGTTGGAACAATCACAACACAATCCGATTTCTGTTTCTCTTCTTGTGCCCTGATTCGCTTCGGTTGAACAGCCGATCAGAAAGCTCTTGGCCTGCCGATTCAAAATGATGAACTGAGCTCTGAGTTTTGTTTGACCCAGCCACCCTCAGTATGGGCCACAGAAGTCAACACACCATCAACTGATCATTAGCTTGACCATCAGTAGGTCAACACAACAGCGGGCCAAAATAAATGGCATGATGATGAAGAGGACAAGAAAGAGGAGGAAGGAACTGGAGGAGGAGGAGCAGGAAGTGGGGGCAGAGAACGAGAAGGAACCAGGAGGGTAAATCAAGAAAGGAAAAGGAGAGAGTTGGAGTGGAAAGAGGAGGTATACAAGGATGTGGAGCAGGATGGGAAAGATAGGAGATGAAGAGGAAGTAAAGGAGAGATGAAAGGATATGAGGAGGACGGGTTGCACTAGGAGGAGGGAGAGGATGAGGGTTGCTTACCGTGGGTGGTGGCATTAGTAGCATGGATGATGTTAGTGGAGTCAGTGGATGGGGTGGTGGGAGAAGAAGAGGCTGGTGGTAGTGACAAGGGATCGGGATGAGAGAGAGACAGAAAGATGAGACAGAGTGATGAATGGTTGTGAAGCTGGATGACGACACAGAGCAGAATTGAACAGCACCAGGTACAAATCACTCATCACTGGTACAGAAATACGCTGTTCCAGGAAGCTTTATATAAATTTTCTATGATTTTCTCAAGAAGGCATTACACAAAAATCGCAGCCACTTGCCCACATTCATCATAAAAGTTAGATACGGATGACTTGAGACAAGAAACCAGACAAATGGCTAGGGATGTTTACCAAAAGGGAAATAAAACCGGCTACACTTGATCAACAACCGATAAAGAACATTTCTTGAGAAATCCAATATGCCCAGAGATGGTGTGTGAATGATAAGAATAATTTCATTTATAAAACAACTTTCTGCAGCAGTAATGGAAAGAGAAACATAAAATGGTTTTGTCAGTCTGAGCTCAAGGATGGCCCTGCAAAGAGTAGATGCTCTGAAAATGAAGGCCCATCTTAGATTAGATTAGCCTTCATTGTCTCTTGAGATAAATTTGTCCTGGGTATTCAAGAGGGTACAATTGGGGTACAAAAGAAACAAGAGGTTGTTGTTTCTTTCCACTAAACCTAAAAAAGTTAGTCAAACTGTGCTGTAATTAGAAAATCAATCAAATGGAATTAAGTTCCACTATACTGTTATATCAAACATGAACCTAGAGCAGTATAAAACACAAACTAATGAAAAATAGCAAATAAGAAGGTGCGTGTTAAAGAAAACATTTAAGTCAGATGGCCTTCATTCAAAATACTGGACATACATTGCAAATCCTTTATAATACTGCTGAAATCAGCAACTTAGCAATGTGTATTCTGAACAGTTTTTGCTTACAAACCAAAAGCATGCCGTTGATGACAGTACTGTGAAAACAAATACCACTGCGTGAATTCATAAACGGTACACCTTAATAGCCCTATCCCATCTTGATCTCTGGAGACCAACCTTAAAGTATCCAAATTATCTCGCCACTCTCTCATGACCTGTTCACTTACTTAAGCTGTCACTATCATTTGCAGGCCACTGCTGAAGCGCCTCTACCCTCCTCCTCTCGTGAACTAAATCCTACGACAACTGACCTTTGAAGATTGTTCCCCTGAGGCCTCCACAGATCAGGGCAGTGTGAGAACTGACATTTGGGGAGGGAGGTTGGATCACGTCGTCAACTGACCCATAGCTACTGTTCAGATCATCATGGCAAAATACAGCAGCTATTCCTACTGGCCACTTCCAGATCGCATGACCTCCTGCAGCAAAGGTCGTTGGCTAGGAAGTCTAGGGTGATGTTCAGGCCAATAATCCGAAGTCAGTTTTCCACATTCCCTACTAAAAGTTTAGGGTAGGGAAGGAGGCCAAGGAGCTGACCCCTACTCAGCGCTATGGTAGAACATTACCCTGGGGTAGTTTCCCTTCAATAAACAGTTCTTTGGTTCCTCGGGTGTTTGTTCTCTCGCGATTTTCTCAGGACACATCGGGGTCGTTTGAGGAGAATGGCATGAATAGAACAGGCCTGAGGAGGCGTTCTGCCACTGTTTCCAATACATGAATGTGAGTCATTCATGTGTTCGTGAGAGAAACTGGACGGTACAGCGTAAAAGCGTTTTAAAATTTCAACCTTGCTCCTCTCTTTTCTTGTCTCCGGACACTTGACCGTGCAGAAAAGGCTTAGGTAAGGACAGGAAGAGTGGATTATCTGTTGTCTTTCCAAGAGTTCCCTCCTTTCAACAGACTTTGTCAGCTTCTCTGTCTTTGCTAAGCTCTCCTCTCTTCTCCCTCATCGTTTGTGCCTCTTCTCACATCTCCTCTTATCTTCTTTTCCCTCTTCTTCATGCCCTCTTATCTATTCTCCACTCTCTACTGATCTGTTTTTCTGATTTCCTGCGACAAATTCCTAGCAATCTCTGATCGATATGGCAATAAATTCTTCCTGACTTGACTCTTGACTCTCTTTTACTTTTTCCTTTCCCTCCTCTCCACACTCCTTTCCATGCTCTCCCTTACTTTTCCTGTTCACTATCCTCCTACATAACTGTCCTCCTTCCTGAGTTCTCACATCTCATTATTAGCTCAGAAAAGTTTGACAATACATGGGAAAGTTCGAAGGCTAGTGTATGGCTGGGAACTTTGGGGGATGTGGACCCTCTGTGAATTAAACCAGAGTAAGGTTGAGGTTAGAAAGTTTCCCTTAACAAGACATCGAGAGTCCATTTGGGAAGGGGGTTAAGTGGCTTTACGGGGTTCAGGAAACTTTGAGGGCATTGGGACTTTGGAGGTTCCTTAACAAAGCATTAAGTCTAGAGACTAGAGCAAAAATTGCGGTCCCGTGAAGCTGAATCGGAAAAGCATGGAACTAACAGGATTGATTCCCACCGGGGTCACTCGTATTAAATATGTATGTAGTCATGCTGATGTGAAAGACTTTGTAAAACCACTGTTATGTAGGTCATTCTTGGCAGTAGTTTAGTTCCAGGGCTTAAAGGGCTTCATTCCCTGTGTAGCAATGGGTCGAGCAAGGCACTAACACCCTTAGGATTTGGGGTTTGTTTCCCACTGTGGCCACCCGTGCTAAAATGTATGCACTCATAGTCCCGTGAGGTAAAGCGTCCGCCAAACAGTTTATATTAAAAACTTCTTCGAACATTCTGTACGACTAAGACACTGGTGTGAAACTAGGTGTGGAAGTGACACAACAAATTATGAGTTATTCACAAACAGATGTGGTGAATATTGGAGTCACATTTTTGATACTGCTGCACTTGGCAGCCTTTTCCAAGAGAACCTGGTTGGTAAAGTTATGTTTTGCATTCATTACAGCTGCCCACAATTACAAGGAATGGCCTGGTAATTAGCTGGTTGAAAGATACCACGAGACACAATTCTGGGGTTAGAGTATACCAGTCCAGTTGCAAGATGTCAAAGAAACTATCTATAGAACTAATGGATGGAAACAGTATAAATGTATGAGGGGAAATTTCATGCATTTATGCTGCATCCATTTAAAAAAAAAATATTACACCAAGCTTCTTTTCAATCTTTAGACATCCTGAAAATATGTAGTATCTTATTTCCAAAAACTTTTTGTTAAACATTTCAAATACGGACTTCTATTTTTCTCTTTTGTAAAATACCACCATTTGTTGTAATTTCATGCTATCAGCATTCTGTTTTCAAATGGTAGATATCTCATTTTGGAACCAAACTATCCAAATTGGACTCAAACTTTATAGTTTATGCTGAAGTAAATGTCACAATGACAATGAAAATATCACCAAAAGATATCTTGGAGATGTCACACAACAAACAGAGACTGTGGGTAAGCGATGAGTCATTTTAAATTTTTTGTTTTGTTGTTGTTGTTTTTTTTGTTTTTTTAGCCTGCAACTTACCACATCAGTTGTACAGACAAAGCAGAGGTGTGCATGTTTTCCCTACCTGGGCAGCCCAGTCCGGGGGAGTCACAGCTGGTCGTGTGTGTGGTGTAGTTGGGCAGGGACGTACCTGCAAGGTGAGGTAGAAAGTTTAAGAAGAGAAAAAGTTTAATCAGCTAGTGCACTCAACTCAGCATGATTCCTGCAGATGACTGGTTAGCAAAAATAAAAATAAATAAGTAAACAAAGAATTTTGCGTCTTTTGCAACACACTTCAACGCAAATTTGGCAAAGTGTGACAAGCAGAAATGCATTTCATTTATAAAATGAAGTGAAATACTTGAGGTATGCTTGACTGAATCTTTTGAATTCAAAGGAATCAGCAGTATAGTTTCATTTTTAATTTATATGTATGGTGTGTAAGTGCAGGGAAACCTTATTACCATTAAAAATTAAGGATGAGAAGCTTCTTATGCAAGATACAAGTCCATTTACACCAATGTGGAAAAAGAAAAAGTCATAAAACATCAAGCTCTGATTATGGCTCCCTTACTGCAACGTTTGCTGCCCTGAACACCGGGCTTCACAACTACTCACATATAATCACATATTAACAGTTTTGTTTCCAAATTCACCTCCAATCCTCTGAGTAAAATATGTGATTAGTAATAACAGTACCGAGGAAACTACATACACAGATTGAAAGCACAAAATTCAGGACATCATAGAGATTTTTAGGCCCTGCTTTCACAAAATGTTGCAGGTAGCAGCTAAAGAGGACACTGATGTCTCAGTTTTCATTTTGGTGTTGTATTTAAATGAGTTTTCTTTGGTTTAGATTGTCATATCAACTTCTATTCCAAGTAAAAAATGTTTGCTGCATAGAGCCCTGACATTTTGCACAAAAGAATAAACTGGACTTATCTGCACAAAAAAAACAAACAAAAAAAAAACCAAAACACACCCATCTCTAATATTTAAAGACAGGTTTCCTGGGAATGACTGTACTTGTATCCACACAACTGTGGGAAACTTTTTGGCTGCCCCAAGGGGTCGAACCGGCGATGTGTTAATTCAGGGACAGTTTGACCAACTCTGTGATTACGGCAGCCAAGATCAAGAGCTCCTCAAGTATTTTGACGATTTGAAATGCAATATTCAGCCTGGCTCAGGCCCACACATATATTCACAAGCCTTCAGAGCGAGTGGGAGAACGGGCAAGCTGTGAAAGCAGAGCCTTTGTAGAGGGACAGAAAGTACACACACACACACACACACACACACACACACACACATCTCACAGCATAAGGAATGTGTTCCAGAAAATGTCAGCAAATCATCGCACTGATCAGCAGAGTGAAAAACCAGGAATTTGCTAATCGTGGACGGCATGTGCTTCAAAAGAGAAGAGAGGGGCGAGGATTGTGCCCAGTCACAGTTTATCTCTCTCTCTCTCTCTCTCTCTCTCTCTCACTCTCTCTCCTCTCATCCCTGCCAGTTTAAATCTGTCGAGCAGTGTGTTGCGATTGGGGAAAATGAGAGCTGCTTTGTGCTGCTCTGCTGGCCTACTGAGCCCTTTAATAGCAGAAAGTAGTGACAAGGCGAGGGAGAGAGAGAGCGAGCGAGAGCGAGAGAGGGAAAATGTATAAAAGACACTCTATTCTCTTTCTGACAGCTGGAGCTACTCGTTGTAACAGCCAGCAACGAGAACAAGCTTGTTTATAGCTCTCAAAATGCAAATGACTGAAAGAACAATGATGAAAAATGTACTCTGTTTCTGCGTAAATAAAGACATTTATTTTCCAGGCAGCTTGTTTTGGCTGTGTGGCTGCTGAGCTGTCATTAATCCAATGGCTCAGAATGAGGCAGTAGGCTGTAATTCACTGTCATGAAAACCAAAACATGTTTCTGATTTGCATGGAGAGACGCACGCACTTTTCATGGCTTCTTTTATGGTTTTTAATGGACCGATCATGTGCAAATTCCAATGTAAAATTGCTTGTACTTGCGGTTTTATGTACTGCATTGTTGTCCCAGTTAAACTAATGATGTACAACATTTTCATACATATAATTGAGCCTTATTTCATACAGATGGGTGAACATCAAGTGTCTTAGTAAGGTGCTGGGCCACCATGAGCAACTGGAACAGCTTCAGCGCCCCTTGGCATCGATTCTCCGAGTCTCTGATCTCCACTGGAGGGATGAACAACTTTCTTCCAAAAGATATTCCCTCATTTGGTGTTCTGATGATGGAGTTTGACTGCAAAGGCCATAGCATCTGATTCACATACTGTAATTTTCATCCTCCTCAGACCTTTCAGTGAGCCTTCACGCCTCGTGGACGGGGGCGTGGTCATCCTGGAAGAGACCATGCCCATCGTATTTTGATACAAGACCCCTGTCAGACCCACTGCTTAAAATCATGGTTTTTTTTTCAGTTTTTAACATGTTTTGCCAGATAATCTGCAACTATACTACTGTATTCTATGTGCCCCGCTTGTCAAAGAGCATCGTTTTTGCTTCATGACAGTCAAAACGCCACTTCCCTTTTATTTTGCGCTCACAGAAATCAGGTTTGTTGTAACGTTACGTCACTAACCGCTAACCAATCGTAGCCCCAGTCTCTCACAATTTGCATAATTAGCTAACACAAAGTTGACTAAGTGCCTTTCTTTTCTTTCTTTACAAGGTCGGTAACGTTAACTGTGATCAGAGCTGGCGACCCGGGCCGAGGTTTATCAGGCTAACGTTAGCAACACACGGCTGGTTGATGACGTAGTCAACCCGAAGGCTCACGTTATCTATTGCCGTTACGTTTCTAACGTTGTGGAGAGAGATAACCTTACATAAAAAAAATTAGCATTCTTTTATGTCCACTTACAATTTGCAGTACTTCTTCAGAATCGGGCTCCAGTTTGAACATTTATGGATGAATTAATCTGTATTACCTCTCGTCATTGTGTAGCGTAGCTTTCAGTAGCAAAACAGAAAAGCGGAGGTTTGTGTGGGCGGAGTCTGAGGTGAGCCGGTACACGATTGGTGGAGATTTGATTAGAGGCGGGAACTATTTGCATATTCATAAATCCGCGCATATTAAATAAAGACTAAGGTGTAGAGTTACATTTTGGGAATGAAGAGATTTTTTTTTCATGGAAAAAACTTTATTATGTAATTTTGTTGAACAGAGATTAGTTTTTAAGGGTTTAATCAGTGCCGGGAATGAGTCTTTAAAAAAAGTGATCTAATAATAATTTAGTGAATAAGAACATGGGATACTTTACTGAGCCTTGAAGTGATTTAACTCACAATTTCCAGTCAAAAGCAGCCCTGAAATGGACAATGTCTACTGAATCCTTTTGCAAGAGCCAAGTCCTACATTTCAAAACTCAATGAGAAATCCAGAGTCAGCATGTAAAGTAGAAATAAACACTGGATATGGAGGAGAAACCGCTACCGATCTTCCAGCTGCGCAAAGTGAAGTTGATCAAACAGTTTGTCTGTCAAAAAGCCGAGGCTTTCTTTTAAAGGCGGATTAAGCAGAGAGACAGACAGGCACCACTGCTCTATGTGTGTGTGTGTGTGTGTGTGTGTGTGTGTGTGTATGGGTCTTCTCTCGGCCACCAATGGGAGATGAAAGTCAATCTGAACACACAGGCTAATACAAACAAAACTAAAACATACATCCCTAAAGTACTTACCTATGCACGCATGCACACAGGTACATGCATGTATAAGTTCACACACAACTGCCCCACCTTCACACACACACACACACACACACAGCTCGGCAGGCGCCTGGCGACAGCTCTCTCTCTCTCTCTGCTTGTATCAACACTGCTCTCATTACCAGACCAAAGAGAAACATAAAAATGGCTTCAAATGGTCCAGACCACTGTGGAGGCCTCGTAAAACAGAAAACTACATTTTCAAGGTAAACAAAATCAAGCGCACCTCTTTGTGTGGAAAAAAAATACAAGTGCGAAATGAACTTGGAAGTCCTCAGGTTGGAAAGCAGCTAACGAGGGGCGCGGCGAAGCCTGGAGACCCTTATTTATAAAAAGTGTGTAGGCGGATTTAATCTTTAAAGCATTCTTAAGGTCTTTTGTCATGTGCTTATGGCTGATTTACAAAAACATCTGAAGCTAAATAACACTGTGTCTGAGGTAGAGCGCCTGTGTATGTTATATGGGAATGGAAAATGAAGCCAATTTGAATGATCGTCAGTGTGACGTACAGCCAGCTCCCCCGACAGTCATCATCCTATAAATAAAGCCATTATACTGCCTGAGTGACAGCTGCTTCCTCATTGTAACACACTATTTTTAGCACATCTTTTCCTGTCTTTGATATTAATGAATCTCACATCACCTACGCCTCAACGTACAAGACTCAGCAGGAATTGGCCTCTTAACATAAAACTGTGAAGACTAGAAACTGAAATGTGTTTTAATTAATATATTGTAATAATATTCACGTCCATGAGGCTGAAGACTTTATTCTTGCTTTTGCTATTAATCAGTTTGTGGGGTTGCATCTGTCCTCATTGATAGTGCCAATAAAGTCTGTTCAAAACAGAGCCGTTTCGCTTAACATGGAGGATAAAAACAAAGATTTTGGACTTAGTTGTAAGAGCCTGGCAGCGTCTTCCTGACGTCCCGGTCCGATCCCGTCTGATCAGTCCGCCCCGCTGCTCATTAGCCGACATCAGACAGTGATATTTTTTTTCTCAACTGTGAAATTCTTTGTTAAGATGTGAAAGAAAGTAGAAAGTAGGAAATTAATTAGCTATTTTGACGATGAAGCCACTCTCAAATGAGCCTCAGTTTTTTTTTTTCAAATCCCCCCCCAGGTTTTCAATCACTATGATCCCTGTGACATAGTCGTAAAATGAAGTAGACAAAGAGTCCACAATATTTGTTTTTATCCACCATCTTTGGCTCCACTACAAACCCGATTAAACACCCACAGACGCACACACAGACACAGACAGATTAGCTAGCCTGAGTCAAATACAGTGTTACTGGGAACCTGCAGTCACATTAACATATTTACCTCATCCTGTGCTCTTTACATTCAAATTTCAACACTTCAGTAAATAATATATTTGTATTCATCAGTCAATGACATTTTTAGTCTGTTGGACATGAGATGCTCCTCCATCTTTGCTGCAGTTTGCCTCCATATAGAGCAACAAACGTGACAGATTTCCACTTTAAATTGTCAATTTTCATTTAAGATGACTCTCATCTTGACGGATTTCAACACGTTTAACACTCTGAGGCCACTTCAGATGAGTTTATGTCAGGTTTTCAAATGTAAACCTGACATAAACCTACAACTATTTCCACATAAAAAACTTTTAAATACAAATTTGCCCTGATTTTTATTTATTTTTTGCATATGCCACCAAGTGAGATCAAATTTGACTGTACAGGAGGTGCAGAATCAGGCCTGTGTTTACAGGCAGAAAATCTCAAGGCACTTCTCTCATGACCTGGGCTTATTCATAACACTATGCTATGAAAACCAGCATCACAGTATTTGTCATATCTGTTGAAACAGAAGCAGTCACTAACAATTGCATGTGAGCGCTGTGCAGACACAGCCTACTCTTTGCAGAAGATGATGAACTGTTGGTGACACTGATAAATTTTTAAATCTGTAAACTGCAGACATCAGTAACTGAATGCATTAGCCTTTGTTCTCCAAACTACTGCTCTATTCTTTGCTGCTGTAATGACCCAGTTTCCCCTCAGGGATCAATTAAGTTAATCTTATCTTATTTATCGCTAATTCCATAATTAATGCAGCCCTGCAAGCCAATGAATCCTGCGAATGCAAAAGCAGACTTGTCATGGGAATTTGTGTCACTCTTTCTATTATCGTCCTTATGTCTCGCCCTTACTGTATTGCCAACATGCTATTTCAAGGACTTTTTATTAGTTCCATATTACTTTAATCCAAAGTCCCCCACAGTATCATGAATGAAGACATTTTACTGCGGCGTCCAGTGAAGAAAGACAGCAGACTGAGGCGAGAGAAAACCCCGAGGCTGATGGAGCTTTGAACTGCATGAAGATGAAGCTCGTAACGGAAGAGTGTGTGAGTGTGTGTGACAGAGAGAAAGATGGTGCATGTGTGTGTGTGCGTGTGTGTGTACGTGCATGCGTCCAGGCTGTGTGTCTGCGCTGTTCAGCAGGGTGTCCTTGAAGTTTTTCCCTTTATGAAGCAGTGAAACAGAAACGGGAGGCTCGAGGCTGTCCCGAACCTCCCACAGTGACCTGCAGCTCACATAAAACCCATTCAAACACACACTGCTGCTATGAGAAAACAAACTCCAATCTGTTTGAAAAGTTGTTTGAGAAGTCTTGTAGTTATTTATTTATTCATTTATGTCTATTAGGGCTGCAACTTATCATCATTGATCGATCTACTGATTATATTTTCAGTCAGTCATTTCATCTATAAAATGCTAAAAATAACGAAATAAACAAGTTACCAGAGTCCAAAGTGATGTTAAAATTGCTTACTTAGTTGATCAATGGCAAAAAAAGAAATTTCTTAACCCTTGTGAAGCTGTAACCAGCAAATGTTTTGTATTTTTACGATGACTTTATCCCTTGTCTCAAATCCCCTGCTTGAGCTAAGCCCCGCCTCTTTCCACCAATGTAGTCACAGGACACGCCCCCTTTCGGCCAGTCAGGGTGGAAAGTCGGTCAGGGCCACGTTGAACCATGACCAACCTTCCCACCGGGTTTCACGATGTTATCTGGATGCGTCTGGAAACTACAGCCCTGTTTGCGCTAAGCCCCGCCCACTGCCCCGCCCCGTTGAGTCTGACTGGCCCAAAAGTTCATCACTTCCTGTTGATCATTACCTTTTGCTGGAGGTAAAATGTGTAGTTTTTGGCACATTTGTATGTAAATTTGGAGAAACCAAATTTACAGCACGTCATTATATATTCTTCTATTTAACATGACGTTTCTTTGTCATAATCATGACGTGTTCAAAATGATCCTTTCTTTTCAAACAGCGCCCCTGCAGGCCCGGGGTTACAGGTTAAACACATTCTGCTCCATGCATCATTGCATTGTTAGTTCAAGCAACATTACACCATACATTCCTACAAACACACACACACACACACAAACATACACACACTCATTAGCGGGCTGTTAGCAGCACTCACCACTAGTTGGCGCAGCAGTTGTTAAGTGAATGCAATGAGGGTAGCAGACTGTGAAGAGAAGAAGAGATTAGTGGACATCACATCGATCACATAGGCAGTCAGTTAATAAAGGCTAAAACACTCAAACTGTCAATTCAGCATAACGTCAAGATTAATTAAAGCTTTGGGAGATAAAACATTAATACAAGGTCAACCGGTCAATTAAGCAATCAGTTAACAGCTTTAACATGAGAGGGCATTTAATTAAGCAAAATGACAAAATCAGGTACGGCTTTGCACAATTCACATCAACACAAGGTCAGACAGTCAATTACACGATCAATAATAGACAGAACATGGGCCATTAGTCATTCAGGCACTCATACAGTAGAATAATAAGTTGAACACCGAGGTGTGTCAATAAAGAAATCAGTTAATAATAGGCGGTCAATGCAGCAATCAGCTATTCAAGCACAATGTCAAGGTGAAGGTTTCTGACTTGGAGACGCGGCAGCAGACAAAGACACGAGCAAATAACTTTTTCAGCTCAAAAAAAAAGAAAAAAAAGTAATACTGACTCGTGCAAGCATTAACTTTCACATCAAATGATAACTGTTAATGGTTGATAATTATTTTGAGTGATTAATTACTGGAGAAGCCTAAAGGCTGCAAAGTTTATTTAATTATTTCACAAGAAAATGCTTTTACAACACAGATTTCTTTTGAATATGATTTTTTTCTCCCATGATTTTTTTTCTGCCATCTGTACATGTTGGTAGTACAATGTCCTCGAGCACATCCAGAACATTTTAACATCTAATCTGTGAGTAAAGATGCTCTATCTTCGCTTTATGCTTTTCTTATTCTTTATTTTTTTAAGGTTAATGTATTTGTATTTTAAATTATCTATTGGAATCGCTTGTTCTATTAGGTTCAATGTCCACTGTCGTTTTACTATCTATAACTCATTCTGTGTTGCTGATAACCCGATTTCTCTTATTTAATCTAATCTAATCTAATCCAACTCAAATCAATATAATCCAATCCAGTTCAATCAAATCAAATCAAATCAAATCAAATCAAATCCAGTCTAACCCAAATTAATCAAAATTAATCTAATCTAATCCAGCCCAACCTAAACCAAACCAATTTTATCTAATCTAGTCCAGTCCAACCCAAACCAATGTAATGTAATGTAATGTAATCTAATATAACCTGATCTAATCTAATCTAGTCTAATCCTGTCCAATGCACACTAATGTAATTTTATTTAATCTAAATCCAACACAATCCACTCCAGTCAACTCCAATCCAGTCTGATTGAAATTCACTCAGTAGAGCACAAAACTCCAATTTAATCTAATCCAGTGTGATCCAGTCCAATCCAATCCAGTCTGATTAAAATTTGGTGAAGCACAAAATTCCACCAACACTAACTGATCCTCTGACTTGCAAAGCTGCTGCTAACAGTTTCTGTTTGGTCTTCCTGGTTTGACTTTCAGTACCTGAACGCAGCGCTGTTTGGCAGCCAATATTTGGACTTTCCTACCAGCACCTGAATGCACCATAACAACTATTCAACTTCTTCCTCGCATTTTTTCTTTCCACGTAGTGTAAACCCTGCTTTATGAGATATGAGTTTTATGCCACAGTCACTGAACTAAGCGATCAATAAACAATTCAACCAAAGAAAAGAAACAAACGCTGAAGCAGCCAGGGTCAAACCGACGAGCGGAGCAGATCTGAGACGCTTCCCTCAGGTTGGATGTTCAGGCTGAGTCCAGAAAGCAAATATAAACCAATCAGAGGCTGAAGGAAAGGCTGACTCACCAAATAAACCCTGTCAGAATAAATCACAGGCAGACCCTCACTCAGTCTGCCTCGAGATCCTTCATAATCAGATTATACATCCTGCTGTGTACGAGAAATCACGGGAACATATAGGATTTTTCATTTTCTCTCCTTCGCCTGTCATATTTATTTTTCATCATTTGTGTAATGCATATATTGTTGTATTTTCATAGATTTCCATAATACATTTATTTCTGTTTATTTCTAACATTTTCACACAAGACGACAATCTTTATGATGCAGTCTGATGTGCACTATGTCACAAAAAAGAAAAAGTTTTGCACTTCGGTGTTTCCCATTCCCTCTTATTTTGCTCTCAGTGCAAACAGCTGGAAAATTAATGTAAGTTTAATATATTCCAGTGTTGCAATATTAGATTATGAAACAGAGATGACTGACTTCTTTCCCCCCGCGGGGAAATTGGATCTGGATCATTCAATTTTTACTTAATCTAATCTGACCGAGGGAGAGTTAAGGTAACAACAGAAGATGAGTTTTCTAAGCTGTAATCCTGTATGGATGGGAAAAGAAGACAGATTAACCTGGTCGAAGTTTTGTGTGTTTCAGCGCTGGAACAAAGATCTTCAGCTGTGGAAACTTACTTTTCTTTCTTTTTTCTTTCTTTCTTTTCACTGCCAATGTCATATCTGCATGTGTGTGTGTGTGTGTGTGTGTGTGTGTGTGTGTGTGTGTGTGTGTGTGTGTGTGTGTGTGTGAGAGAGAGAGAGAGAGAGAGAGAGAGAGAGAGAGAGAGAGAGAGAGAGAGTCTACAGTTTTCATGCACCTTGCTTTGGTGGCAGTATAATTGTTCTACTTGTCTTGTCAATAAAGCATCTTTGAATTGAACTGAACTGAGTTCCAAAGTACTTACATTTAGTTTAATTCAATTAAATGTAATCAAAGATATTATAATACTGTTACAAATGAGTCCATTCAAATGTATAACATACAATGGTACATAATGTCTCTCTCTCTCTCTCTCTCTCTCTGGATCTCAGCAGATAAAATTTCAGGTGCAGTAAGAAAAGCTAAAGTAAGTTATCTAACCATGGGCTCTTTTCTGTGTGTGTGTGTGTGTGTGTGTGCGTGTGTGTGTGTACTCATTCTCTGGAGACCCAAAGTGGTTTCAAGAAATGCATGATTCTGCACTTGGTTTCGTGGTTTTCTTGTGGACACACTCACACACACACACACACACACACACACACACACACACACACACACACACAGAGGCCCATTCTCCTGTGGGTACACAGTTGGCAGGCATTTCTCTGAAACCACTGTGGCTATCCTCCTGTGGCTACACACACATTTACAGCACTTTTAAATAAGAGGTACCACTCTGTCGACACACACACACACACACACACACACAGTTAATACTTAAATACTGTGTGAAAACTGTTGATTGTGTAAACCTGATTTAAAGTTCAGTCACTCACTTACATGTGTCTAACTACACATGTAAGCGTGTGTGTGTGTGTGTATGTGTGTGTGTGTGTGTGTGTGTGT
>OMKZ01049870.1:0-12191 GCA_900302535.1 Neoniphon sammara | reverse complement strand
AGATATTCAAATGATTGAGATTTTTTTTTAACTTATCTTTGCCCCAGAGTTGTTCGAAATTTAAGCTTAGAGCATCTGCTCTGGTAGGTTGGTAAGGTTATTTTAAAAATATAATTACAGATTACAGATTATTGAGTAATGATTGCCATCAATGACGTAATTTGTTTGATTACCCAGTTTTAGTGATGCAAATGGGTTAGTTTCAATCGTTTTAGCCTCTAGAATTTTTTTTTCAATGGAAAGTAGCTGACACATGCCTTAAAAGTTGCAAGAAGTCACTCAGTAACATTGCGTGTTAATTTGCATGTTGATAGAACAGAATAGAAGCCAGAATAGAATAGAATAGAGCAGAACGAACAGGCAGATGGAGGTAGAGATGGAGATGCAGAAATCTTTGTGCAATCACAAAATGAACTATGTATTTATGAAACAGAGTCTATTTAACTGTTTTAGCAACCTGTCACAGTGGGTCAGTGTGGCTTCCTCCTTACATTACAAAACGACTTGCACCACGATCATATATCATATACAGGTCAGAGTCAATCAGCCCCTTTTCCGTTTGTAAAACCTGACTGCCTTTGACGCCTTCATGACCCTTAAATTACATTACATGCAAAATGAACAAATATAGCATCTCTGAGTGCTATTGCTTCATATTTAAACCCTGCTGTAACTTGTTTCAATACAGTGCAGTTCAAGAAGTTTATATAGTCAAGTGGTTTAAATAAATATAAGGCAGAATGTCAATAAATAGAGGTGGTATGAGAAAATCCCTATAAGCTCGATAGATGTTAAACCAGGTCCATCCTTTAAAAGACTATGCTGTGTTTTACAACTTGGGACAAGAGACATTTGTCTTAATTTTCAACAGATGCAGCGTGAGTCTGTAATGCGCCAGCAGGTGCAAGGTTGATGAGCTGACCTGAAGGGAGCTGCTGTCACCAGAAAAGCCAGAAAACGTGGCAGAGCAGCAGAAACTGTGACAGATAAACAGCAGATGCACTCTGGCGCTTTCCTAGCTGGAGGTCGAGGCCTCTCCAGGGAATCACAAGATGATTACACAAGATTATTAACATACAAACAACATTATCATGTTTTAGGACTGTAACCATGTGTTAAATATGTTTTCTCTCTGAAGTAATGAATATTTGTAGCCTGTAGGCTTGCTCTAATAATTATCACAGGACAGATCAGAGGGAAACAACCATGGAAAGTGGAGAAAAATAAAATGCAGTTTCACTTCACATATCCATGTTTGTGTGTCATCCATTCGCTTTATGGAGGACCAGTCAAAAAGATTGAAAACCACTGTTGTAGACAAACATAAGAACCAGTCAGACATGTCATGAACCAGCGGGGTGGAGGCGCAGAAATGGCGAGGAGATGCCGTTAAGTGAGGAAGTGATGAACACAGACAGCAAATGGCAGATGTAATGACAGGAGAGGGAGTCCCTGGCCAAGTAATCAACCAGCCACAAGGGGGAAGAGCCGGCAAAACATACAGGTGTTTGTCATCAAACAACACCGGAGAGGAGAGGAGAGAGCAGGCAGGTGGAGGTGGCAGGTGAGCGATGATAGAAGCTGCCGGCTAGACTCGAAACTAACTCCAGTGTGAAAGAAACAGGACCGACGCAAAATGATGTCAACAGGAAGTGATGGATCCAGACCAGGTGTCAAGTCGATGGCTGGTAGAAATCCTGTCCTGTCCTTTGGTTTAGTTTCTACTCTCACAGTGATAAAACACAAAAGCAATGCAATCAGAACACAGCATTGCAAAAGCACAGAAACCAAGAGGAGAGCTATTTTGTGCAGGTAAGATAAAATCCCCGACTGACTGAAAACATCTCAAAAAAAAAAAAGAAAAACAAAATGTTTCATGATGCGAAGAGACACAACTGAATTAGGTAAGACAATCTAAACGATAACAGCACACAGCATAGTGGAAAATAGCGTGGCAAAAACAGACATTTACCCAGATGTTCTCCCCAAGGCTGTGAGATCAAACCAGAGAACAGGTGCAAGGTACAAGTGCTACATGCGTACACCGAATGTGCAGGGGATGATGGGAGTGCTGGGGGTGAAATCGAGACGCTAACAGGAAGTGACCTGAGATTTTCAGGTTGCCGTCCTGCCTACTGCACCCATCAGAACAAATTTCCAGTTCCAAGTAGACTGTAAGACAAGTAACATAGCTAAGTAGCAAGCAACTTTCCAGTGAAGTGGATTCTGGACTAGACTGGACTAGTAACACCAATTATGTTGTATGCAAATGAAGTGTGGGGCTTTGAGAATACTAGTGCAGTGCTCATTCACAATGTGCCTGTCTGGTGGGGCTGAGTGCTTGGCTTTGGGTCTTGCTGGTTGCAGCTTTCTGGGAGAAGAATCTGGCTGCAGGCTTGGAGCTGCAGTGAGAGGATCTTTGTTTTTCCATGAAGAACACAGTTGAAGTTTATGGCGATGCCCTTTCTGAACCCTAACCTTAACCATAACCCTGACCTGAACCTCCTTTCCTCACAAATATGC
Source organism: Neoniphon sammara (assembly GCA_900302535.1). NCBI lineage: Eukaryota > Metazoa > Chordata > Actinopteri > Holocentriformes > Holocentridae > Neoniphon > Neoniphon sammara. The sequence goes on along the minus strand of OMKZ01049870.1, from coordinate 9,668 downwards.
CACATAGTGTTTTAATGAGGAAAAAAAAAAAAAGGGTCTTGTTGGTGCAGCTCCAAGGCTGCAGCCAGACCGCTGTGCACTCCGGAGGCTGCAGTGTGTGTTGGTCTGTCTGGTTTGTTACTGCTGGAGTAACACTATAGTCTGTGGGTGATAGCGTAGAAGTTCACCTGTTCTTCACGTTCGTCTTGCAAATGTAAATCACAAAATGCTCACAACCGCTTCCTTTTTTGATGATGAGCTACAAAAGTGTTGCGTTCGTCCGGGTGTTGCACTGCCCTCGCAGTTGAGTTCTGCCTTTTTCGTTCCATCAATCATAACGATAACTAACTTCCTTTGGGCCTGAGAAAAACACCCGTTAAGTGTGAAGTCGATTGGATGAACAATTGTTGAGAAAATCAAAGGACAGGCAGACATACAGACAGATATTCCTCCATTTATAGTTGGAAATTTCAGAGCGGCTACATTGTGAAATTTCTCAAACCCTAACCCCTCACTAGAAGTTAAAATGACTGCTTGTAATAATATTTAGGGAGTTTAGGGAGTTACTCTTTAAACACAGGCATTAAAAATAAAGTAAGTGGTTATTGGGGGAATTTGCTGAAGGGGAGAGAAAGCTCAGATGGGAAATGAGGAACAGTTTATTTAATTTTCAAACTTCTGGAATGTGTGTCACCGTGGATTATATCTGTTCAGCAAATATTAGATGAATGTTGTTTCTCTTGTCTCTGGTTTGATCACAGATTTGATAATAATAAATGAATGTTGAAGCTAGCAGTTGAGCAGAGGTTAAAAGTTTCATTTTTGCAGAAGTGGCGCCATTCGTATATCAGCATGTGACCTGTACTATATAATCAAACAGGATTTCAAGTTTGGAAAAACAGCTATTATGTGAAACAGAGGGTACAGCCAAGCTACATGTAATTTTCAGGTCTTTAACACTAGAATTTCTAAAATAACAGGAAGATAAAAAGGCCTGGAAAGGAACAAAAGGTTCTGTAATCTACATCACTGCTTAGGGGATGAACACCTTGTTTGAATGTAAAATCTCACATATTGTAGAGAACAGTAATAAGTACCTGCCAAACTATTTTGTAGGTCGTCCGCCGGTGTTTCAATTTATTACTATTGCAGACTGATGAACCAAGGACATCATGTAAACTAGGTGCTTTTATGAGCAATGTGTTTCCTGTCTTTGAATGGTTTATTTTATATTTTATCAATGAAATCCGAAAGTCTGAAAATCTGAAATCCAAAATCCTTTTTCTAACTTCAACTTTTCCACCAATTAAGTATATTAATCATACATTGATATACGATGTTTTACCCATGAGCTTCCTCCACTCAGCATTACAATTAGGTCTTTTTTTTTGTTGCACTTTTAAAAAAAAAAAACAACAATACTGTGCACTATGTCACCTTCGTGCTTGTTCACATATTTGAAAACTGGGTGATAAGTGTTTTTTCTGGTGTACAGGGGCTCACTTTCACTGTCTCACAGAGAGCAAAGTTTCCAAAAACTACAGTCATTTCTGTTAGCATGGAGTTGATTGGCAAATTCAACCAACAGCATCAGAAAAGATATGAAAATATCTGTTTCAAATTTCCAAATGCTTCGTGCAATGTAATCCAGATCTTGATTCTCTATCTGTAAGTTCAGTACATCCAAAACCAATGTACTTTGGCTTAAACATTTATAAATATTACCATAAAACATTTATAAATGTTAACATTTAAAAATGTTCGCTCATCACTTTGGTTTCCTTCAGTTTAAAGCATCACAGACTGCTTAGTAAACATGAGCGTGCCATGTGCAGTTTACTGACCTCACTTTACTTTCAGACTCAGAAGTTGAGAATTTTCTCACATTTGTTTTATGTCTCACTGCAATATGGAGCCACCAACATGCAAAGATGCCTAATGTAGCTTAAAATATTATGCTAAACACATTTGTGAATGCATCACCTTCATTTGAGGTAACTCACCTACAAAACTGTTTTGCAACAACTGTCCTGTATTAAACGTGGAAAAGATTTGATATGTGAATACCAGCATAAAGTATTAGCTGGGAAATGGGGAATCAGGCAGGAGACAAGTCTGTTTCTCAAAGATCAAATGTAAACCATCTTAAGCTTGGGTCTAAACCTTGGCAACAGTGATAATGCCATATTATGTATGTGTGTATGTATGTATACTGTATCTGTACATCTGCATGCATTTATGTATATAAGCATGCAAGCAGGCAGTGTTTTCTTAATATTCATTTAACACCCTCCCACCCACCTCCACACCCTCCCTGTTCAACCCCACAGCTGGAAGAATATAAATGTAATTAAAATGTGTCATCAGGCTTTATTGCTCAGTAGGGTTAGGATCGCATCTGAATAAATAAAACCAGTGTATGTGAAAATCTTCAGTATGTCATGTTCAACACTGTGATTACATATACTCGCTTGTCAAAATAAATCCTCAATTGATTTGATTATCTAAAATTACATTTTTGAGAAATCCATCCTAAGTTTTGGACAGTTATGCAGTGCTAAGTTAAATATTTTCTTATATTCTTGAAGGGAGTTTTTGTATTCTTTACGTTCAGCTGCCAGTGCTTAATATAATGAATGAATCAGTTTATATAATAACTAGATGGAGATAAACTCTATTGGCCCAGACATAAATTAACCCTAGTCCCAAACTGAAATGCCCTTTTAAACTGGATTAGCTGTGGATTGAAATATTCCTAGATTTGGCTTAATCTGAGGTTTAAGAGGTCTAATTTCAGAGCAAAGTTTAACACTACTCCAAGACTAAATGAAGATTTAAGTGAAACCTCCAAGTAGGCAAGTTTAACTTCAGATTAATGCTGTTGGTCAATGGAGAAAGCACTGTCAATTCAATGCTTTAGTTAATCCAGTTCCAACTTCTTTTGGGCTTTTCTAAATCCAAGTTTTATGAGCATCACCAAAACAACATCAGCTTCACTGTTACACCGCAGTAATAATCTGAAACTTTTTCATATAAACAAATGTACATTTTGCTCCTCTCTGTTGCCCTCTGATTATTTTTTTTGGAAGCCGCAGCAGTGGCTTGTTTGGAATACATATGAGATAGATCAAATTTAAAAAGCCACAATGTGTTTTGAGTGTCTTAATATTATTATTGTCATATTGGGCCATGTGCCTGCACTGAGAGCAAAATGCCAAAGCAACGAACGCTCATCACCAAACGTGTTGCCAGAATCCAGAATAATGACAATCTGCTGTCACTTGGACTTCAGAGTCCAGAGGCAGCTAATCTGAATGTAAGCTGCTTTGAAGACACACACTTTTTAAGTTTAACTACTGTGAGTTAAAAATCCTACTTATTTCTTAATATAAATCCCATTCCTGCAAATAAACTAGTGTGTAAAATCAGATTAGGTGAATTGACCCTCCTCTACATCCTTTAATAAACAGCCAGGAAAAAAGGATGCTGATGCAGCTCAGCCCATGTTTTTGTCTGTTTCTGGCTGGTGGACTGACACACTAACACACACTGAATTATCTGAAACAAAAACACAACTTTCCAACACATTTAACACTGTTTGCCTTTATATTTTAACCATTAGGCCAAAGCTCTTACCCAGACAAAATGTGAACAACAGTAAAAGTTTCAAAGTCCTGGACTGCAAGCATTACAAGCAATCAATGCTAAGGAGCAATACTAAGGATGAAGGCCACTGCACCCTGATAAAGTGTGAGAAAAGGGCTGGGGACAGTGGTAGAAGACAGTTTTATTTTTAAGGAGAGCAAATTGAACCAATGGACAATGAAGATGTAAGAGAAAAGATATGATTCAGTGGAGAGAACAGGATGTGAGCCACATATTGATAAGAACAGGTTTTAGCCTACAACCGAACATGAGAAGTAACTCTGCAGGATTCTGTCATTTCTCATTGCTGTCATTTATTTTGGATTCCCTTTGTAAATTGAGTTTGTTGCCGCACAGAGGACAGGGGAGCGAGGACCAATCACGGCCCCATCAGCTGCTCCCAACCGGACGTCTCATGAAACATTACGTATATACATTTTGTATATACGTATATGTATACGTATACATAGATATTAGGCTACGTAAAATCACAGGTATCGTCCTAAGATGATGTGTCTAAAATAGAGCTAAAATTGATATTGAGTTGACCACATGCACACATGTTGAGTTATCTGTTGGTTATATTTGTGCCTCTGCCCATTTCACACATTTTAATTGTGAATTTCATCGCACTCTGAGTTCCACCGGCCTCTCAAGTCTGTCAGTCGCCTCCCAGAGCTCATATCCGGGCAGAGAACAGCATCACTAGTCGGTGTTCCCTGGAGGTTTGCTTTGACTCGCCATAATAAACAGAGAGGCTGTGCTTTATTTCGCTTTTCACTTTTGTTTTGTGCAAAAATGTATTAATTTTTCAACGATAATTTTCCACAGCTGAACAGAGAACAAGCAGTTTATTTTGGGTTTCATATTTGTTTCATGCAAAACTTGTAATTCCCATGGAACTTGGTGCTTGTCAGTCCGCCTCCCGGTGAGCGTATCAGCGTGGTTTCAGATCGGTTCCCAGCAAATTCTGGAGCGGTTAATTCAAAGTGAGAGAAGTAACCTCACCAATGCTTGATTTGCATTTGTGGAAATGACTACTGCCTACGCATTACACTACCTCAAAAGAAGTTATAGTTAATTTAATCAGAAATACAGTAGAGGGCAGCGTAGGGAAAGAAGCAGTGAAAGCATGTGGGAGTCTGGATGTAGCCTAATGTACCTTGTTCGTCTCCCTCGTAATGCAGTTATGAAATCACGACAGAGTTGTAATTTTAGCATCTCCTGCCTTACACCTCGGTACCGGGCTTTGATGGCAGCGTGCCCTCTTTGGAAAACAATCCTGTCACCCTCTCGTTCTGTTTCGTTAATCCTCCTTTGATGTGCAGCCAAAAGGAGGATGACTGTCATAAACGTGACGTTGCATGGTTAAGGATATTCCTTGTGTTATAAACAGACCATTTTCTCTTTACGCGACTTCTTCTCTCTCAAATAATAAGCAAGCACATCACTTTGGTTCACACAGTGTGGTTTTATTTGAGCCATGTGAAATTCAACCAAACCAAATGACGAAGTCACACTTTGTTAATCTGGACCACTCAAACAGATGATTAGGTGTGAAAGCGACTTAAAAGCAGCCACAACCAGCTGTTTCTGTCTTTCAGGGGCCCATGCTGTGTTATTTTAAAATATAATTGTACAGAAAAAGACATAATTAAAGGCCTAGTCTGTAATTGCACATCTGTTGTGTTACTGTTGCTTAAATACTGCCTTTGCTTACATAGATTTACTGACAGTTCATTCATTTATTGCACCGCTAGGGGAAATTCGGCTTGTAGCAAGGCACGATAAAAACAACACAAGACGCAGTTACGCTCAAAACAGTAAAAAGAACTCAACAGCATATAAACACTATCAATATGAATGTGTAAAATAGCCTAAGAAGCAACGCAAATATCCAAAATAGCCATTTTTGTGAGCTTTTGGTACTAGGACCCAATGATTTTGACAGGTCCATCAGCTCATATACTCCAAACTGTGATATATATGAATTTAAACTAAATAAATTAAAAACTGCCTTCATCCCAGACAGTGTAAAGGGTGTGAGGAACAATACAGTCTCTGTTATTCCAACCTATCTCTTTTTTAGAGTGTATATACACACTGCTGGACAGACATTAAGCCATTAAGCCAGAGAGAGGGGCTGATAAGGTTTCCCCACCAGACTGAGAAGGCTGTAGGGGGTGAGTTACTGGGAAGGTGGCGAAAGATGTGATAACAAAATAGAGAGAGAGAGAGAGAGAAAGAGAGAGAGAGAGAGAGAGATTTGACTTGGCATAACCCCTGAAGCTGCTGCAGATGCACAGATGACCTACAGGGGGCGAGGGTCCTGTCTTAGCAGATAAGATGCTGCCAGGACACATTTCATCAGCTTATCTTTTTCTATTCAGGTATTTTTCTCCATAGACAATTCCTCTTGATAGCAATCTCTTTAAAGTGATGCGTGCCCAGCAGAGCCCAATATAATGCCCTGAATGTGCTGACCAGCTGAGCTATAAAGATAGAAAACACTATATAATAAAATGCCTCCTCAGAGGGTTGTATTCCCTGCGCCAGTGTAAGTAAAACACTTTCTGTTTGCCGCAGGGAAGGATTGATTTAACAAGGAACAATGGTAGAAGTTTTTATGCTGTGTTTCATAATGAGTCTGTGTCTTTTGAGTGAGGAACAACACTTCGTGATACTTTTCAACAAGTGTCCTCTTGATTGCATTGTGTTATATTTTCTTCCTGTTTATGATTTAAACCCCTAAGTGATTTTTCGGGTGATTTCCTTGCAAAGGTGCTTCCTTATGTCTCCACTCAGCTTGCTGTTTTTGCTCAGTACTTTTTGTTTGTGCGATCATTGACGTCATCGTAGAAAGCGACATCACGGCGATGGCCTTTGCCGTGCTCAAAATCTTTCAGTTAAGTCACAGTTACCATGAGAACTGGAGCACAAGAGGCACACGAGACAGTGAGCTGGCGCCGGCGAGTAATTGATGTGATTCACATAAACGTCACTCTTCAGTTTAAAATACCACCACTGCTCCTCGGCTTCAAAGGCCATCATTTTTGCTTTTCATCGAGCGGAAATGCATCATGTCACATTGTACGAAATGTTAAATGATAGCTTTTATTTGGAGCGGAGGAAGTGCACTTGCAGCTCCAGGTGTGGAGGCGGTGAAGCTCTTGTTTGAGTGTTAGTGACGCTGTAAAGATCGTCCAAGAAGCAGCTCGTTTCTTTTACCCGACAGAGTTCATCAGCCTTTTGGCGTGGGGCATCTTGTTGCTCGAGCTCTGAATGAGCTTTGAAAAGTTAAAGATAACTAAGATTGTCACAAAAAGATTATTAGATTATTAGTTGAAATGCAACAAAGCTGGGCTGTTTTAGATCCAGTATGTCGTGTTTATATGATGTGCACCTTCAAAGTTAAATGTTTTCTGAAGGTCCCGCATTATTCAGTTTTTTATGATTATGGTCTCAAATCTATCCTGGTTCAGCATGAGAATAAAGTTCTTCACAATGTGTTGCTAAAAAGGGAAGTTTAGTTAAAAGCAGAGCTGAGTATTGACAGGGACCTCATGATGCAAGAAGTATCACAATATAAGGGTCATGATACAATTTGTACCATGATACACTGCAAAATGGAGCTTAAAATACAACCTATTGGATAATATCTGGAGAGCCTAATAAAAAATAAAAAATGTGTGATAAATTGGGTGACAGACTTCAGAACAATTTAATTTAAAATCCCCATTACAATCCATTATGCACTTAATTTCTTATGAAAATTAAATCTATAAATTACATATTGATACACAAAGGGAGAGAGAGTCAACACAGTCTTGGAGAAAAAAGCTATGTCGATTTTTTTTCCCACACAGCCATAGTTAAAACTTAGTTTGAATTAGTTAAATTGAATAAATTTGAAAAGTAAGCTAGAACAGTTGCAGTACTGGACCCTTAAGGGGTTTCCAGTGTGTGTGTCAGTTCAAATGCTGCAAACTGGTCTGACTGGAAGGAATTCAGTGAATCTTCTGTGAGGGGAGCCAAATGGGACCAAGACCAGTTATGATGCTTTTTCTGTTTATTTACTCTGAAACTGCCTGTAAGGAAGGCTGGATCTTTATTTTGTTGTGCAGTAACTTAAAATTTTAAACAAAAACTTTAACTATGTATTTATGAATCATCTTGGATCCTATATGTACAAAATAGAAGTAATACAAATTCAACAATACAGGACTTTTGCCGTTTTAACACGCAGCAAAAACTTTGCTGGAGTATGCAGCAGTGCTGTCGTCTCCGTTCTGAACGCTGAGAAAAAGACGCCAGCGCTCGAAAAGACAATTACCAGGTAGCTTAACATTTACAAGCTGCACTTGCAGCCTTTGACCTTCAGGCAGCCTGGTTGAGCTGTCTGGTCGGGTTAAAACCTGTTAAAGGTGTGGGAAAACAGACAAGGTGACATGGGGAAAGTTTCCAGGGAGCAAAGCGACACAAAAGAGATGTTTCGGAAAGGTTACGTTATTAACTCCCGAAGGCATACCAGAGTGCTGCGCGTTTGCCAGCACCGAATGGATGCCTGCGTTCTTTTTTACATCCAAAAACATCAGTTCCAATGGAAAACCATGTGTTTATGTGTGTGAATGTGTTGTTTGTGTGTGTGTGTGTGTATGTGTGTGTGTGTGTGTGTCTGCTCTGGTATCTGACACTCTCAGACAGCCAGTAGCATGGCTCACTGAAGGAGATGGCGTGATCACTGGACCGTGGTCCGTCTTATGCTGTCACACACACACACACACACACACACACACACACACACACACACACACACACACACAAACACACCCACCCACATATACACACACACTCCCTCTTTCTAAACGGACACTAAGGCCACCAAGATAACACTCCTCCCTGGTGCTGGTGTTACACCATTAAATTGGGATTTTTGTACGAACTAACCAAGGGTAAAATATAATCGTACATGTGAGCCTGTAAGTCCTTGGTACTGAAATCCAAAAACTGTCTGGAAAAATTAACATTCTTCATGGCAAATGGATGAAACAGCAAGCCAGCAGAATACTTGGTTTAAAGCTTTGCAGTTTGCAGTTTATTTGATTGTGTTGAGTCTTGAATGTGTCTCTCAGGCTCAGGGAAATAAGAGTTTGTGTCTGTCTGCATAACAAAGACACATAGAGAGAGATCGACCTCAGTGAATACACATGCAGAAGAAGAAGAAAATAAACTTGTGGCATCGATTCCTTGGCTCACTGCACACTTTTAGATTGTCCGATTTTTAGATTTCACATTTTTATTTGACAGAGGAGAGCATTATATTGATGATATAAAACTCAATATTTCCTGGGATTTTGGATACCATAATAATGTGATATGGCATAAGTGTAATGTTTTCCTGGTTTTAAAGGCTGCATTACAGTAAAGGGATGCAGTTCCGCTTTGTCATCATATCCACATTACTAATGACTGTTGATCAAACTCTCCTGTGTGTAAATATCTCATGAAAGCACCAATAATCATCCCTATAATATCATCACAATATCATTTCAGGTATTTGGTCAGAGATATTTTATTTAATTTTGTCTAAATCGCCTTTGACATGTTGACCGTTTTATCTATAGAGAACAGTGAGAATAAAACCCTTAGAAATAAGAAGTTTTTAATGCTAACAGCCATTAAGAGAGACTGTGTGTATATGCAAGACAACTGAAGTTACAGAATAACTAAACACGATCCTTCTCTACCTCTTTCTCCTCTTTCCTCTCCTCCTCTCCCTCCTCTCTCTCCTCCTGTTGACTCCTTCCTCTTCCCTCTTTCTCCCCAACTCTCCTCAGATTTCTATCCAACACATCATTCGAGGGCCAGAGCGGTTTTTTGTCCAGCGACGGCCGGAGCCAGAACGTCATCTCTGAGGCGCATCACTACATTTGGTCCCTCCAGCTGGACCCTTTGGGCCAGCCAACCTGGACCCGCCTGGGACGCTGGCGAAGGGGGAAGGTGCTGATGGACCAGGGGGTCTGGCCAAGCCATCAGGGGTCTGG
>OMKZ01049864.1:0-18210 GCA_900302535.1 Neoniphon sammara | reverse complement strand
AAAGTATAAATATGTATATAAGTATAATATAACAAAGCAGAATATCAGCCCAATAGGAACAAGAAAATAATGAAAATTCAAGAAAATTATGGAAACAAATTGATTAGCATTGGAAGCAAATGGGATTATCTCATCCCAATGGCAGATTTTTTCACTTGTTTTCAGAAAAACGAGATTTCAATACTAAATATGAGACTAAATGACTTGTAACATGGATATTTTTTGCAATGTACTTTTAGAATCACATGGATACGATCACATGTTTGAAAAAAAAAAAAAACAACAACTCACTTTTACTTAACTAGGTCTTCACACCACTACTTTGACTTCTACTTGAGTAAAAAATCAGTAAAGGAATAATATTCCTACTTGATTAAGACATCCTTGTCATCTTTCCACCACTGAGTACAATAAACTGTGTGGCAAGATATCTGTTTTAGTTTTATGAGCAATCTGTGAAAAGAGCAAATGATCACAGTTCACATTTTACAATCACAGATTTGGAGTCTTAGCGCTACCTTGATAGTTTTTAGAAAAGCTTCAACAAATATCCAAGAAGTCAGCGCAGGTATAATCAAGTTCTTTAAAACACATTAACCTAATTTCAAAATAAGAGAATAAAGGGATGTGGAATATTTCTTATTCACAAGAAAAAGGCACACAAAGATCATGAACAACAAAGATCCATCCAGGTCTGTCAGAGTCCAAAGCTGATAGCTTTATTTTAATCGTTCCTTTTAAGATATTTTCTCTTTATGGACTTTAAGATCCATGACTTCACTGAAGTTTGGCTCCTTGATATTTTCATAACTTCACAAAAGTCTTGACCTTACTTGTTGTTTGTCTGTATTTAAGTATGCCAGCTCTGGTTAAAGGGGGGTTATTCACTTTTTCAAAGTAATTATCATCAGATGTGCTGGAAACTCAGAAGGAAAAAATAAAATAAAATATTTTCACAGTTGCTTTTGAAAAGGATCTCGATGACAGATTCTCTGTTTATTTACCTCCTTGGACTTGTGAAGTGGCATCTCTCTTTGTTCATAAAAACAATGTTTATTGTTTCCATATTCCCTGTAAACAGAAGTAATTTGGCAATCTGCAACTGTCCTCCAGCAGTCTCCTATGAGACCACGTAATGCATATCAAAATAAATACATATCAAAATAAGAAAATAAATAAATAGCCTAAATAAATAAATAAAAAAAAGTATTGCTGCCACTTCTGAGTACAGGGACTTATTTACCATATTGCTGTTTTCCATTTTAAGTATCTAATGTTTACGTTATACATGCACCACAAGAGAGGAAAAACAACACATTCAGCATTGCACCCAGCAGAAAATGTGGAAAATAAAAACATACAACTTGCTAAGTAAGCTAGTGACATATGTATGAAACACTGGTGTGATTCTAATGTATCAAATACAAAGATGAGTTCTCAGTCTTGCATTTTGTGGGGAAAAATATATACCAGTGTGATCTATTTTGACATAATATGACCATTGTAATACCAACATGATCTACTGAGAAGGTGTCCCACTTCCTAATAGTTCAGTCTACAATCATATAAATACTGTATATATACTGCTGGTGATCTTCAAAATATACTAATATAAACTAAATGTGATTTGATCTTCATTTTTTCACTGCAAAAAAATTCTTAAATTATTTAGTCTAGTATTTCAGTTGTTTCCAGCTTTCCAGCTTTTTTCAAAAATTATCTTGAATCAAGAAACTAAATTTTGATGAAAGTCTCACCTGAAACAAGTAAAACCAGAGAAATGATCAGGATCAATTGTGTCAGATTGTTGTTGCATGTTTTAAGAAAAAATACAGTTCTCATCAAGACTCATTAAGGGTCACTTGTTAGTATATAAATGTATTGCTTTGTTATAATATAAACAAATCAAACCTTCTCTAATGACTCTGTGGTTGGGCATTTCCAATCAGACACTGGCTCTCCCTCAGTTTTCGCACCAGGATCATTAAGGTTTGATGTAAATATAAATCAGAACAATGCAACAGTATGTCACCAGTATGGCACCCCTCAGGCCAATCAGTTAACTTTTGTCTCCATCACACCAATCAGTGTATTAATTATTTTTGAGACGCCAGAGCATTTTATCAGAGTTTATCACAGTTTGGCCAAAACTGGACTGACACATTTTAGCCTCCAGCCAGGCTCAGGCTAAGATAAAACCAGTATCCCTCTGGTTTGCGTTGGGCTGGGACAGAACTTTTTCAGACAATACTTGCATTGGTCTTAAAAATTTGACCCTGAGTTAAACTCCTGAGTTGGTGAGACATTGCAACTTGCCATTAGCACAAAAGGCATCAGGTGCACTAACGATCCTACAAGGTCCAGCTGGAACAAGGTCTCGTCAGGTCACCTTTAAAAAGCCCTTAATTCAAAGCGTACACTTCCACTGCAATACCAAAAGCCAGATTCAGTCTGATTTCTGTACGGTCCTTTGATTGTCACACGAAAGATAGGAGAGGGCCGTTGGCATGCTGCAGGCAGGCAGGTCATGTGACACTGTTACTAGACTCTAGGGGTAAACTGCACTCTGTCCTGACTGTGGACAAGGTTTGTGCAGTGAGACTGGCTGCCTCAATCCCACTGAGCACCTGTGGGTGCCCTGGATCAGGAGCTGTGACCTTCTGCCTGGCAGTGAGCAACAACTAGACCAGGCTCTTCTGCAGGAGTGGGATCCCATCCCACAACTGCAAGTTAAATATTTAGACTGAGAGTGACACTGAAAAGCAAATTTAAAAATATCAAGGCAATAACAAGGTATCAACATTCAAAAATGAAAAAGTTGAACAGTGAAGTGGGTTGGCAGTTGTTCAAGTTCTCCTTTTTAGAGTCAACAAAGGTTTAAAAGGGAAGTGAAGTCTTTTGAAGCAAAATTCAAGAGGGACTCGGGACCATCAAATGATCACTCTGGATGTCAGATGTATGAACCATTTGAGGAATTTGGAAAATGCTTTTGCAAAATGATTATTGACATGAAAGTACATTACAGATTGCCATTGAAGATATGAGTCATCTTAAGATCCTCATTACAAGGATTTATTTTTGCACCATATTTTTCAAAAATGTTTTTCAAATATAGACTTCAAGGTCATTCTCAATAATGAGAGGAAAAACTGTCCATTTGGATGTTGACGGTTCACACCAAGCATGTTTACAGCAGTTTATTCAAACTCTGGAGTATTTACTGTTTTCATGTCATTTGGGCAGGTGAGAACAATGCCATTAAAACATGGGTGTGCAACGGATAACCACACTGAGATCACTTTAATACACGTTTTGGTCTTTATCCAAGCAAACTGCAGTGCAACAGTTATTGACATCTGATAGCCAGCAGTTACTCATGTGGAAAGCCTAATATAACAAAATGAACTGCAAAATGCTGTTAACGCCGAGGGTAAATTATGGAAAAAGACAGCAGACAAGTCTATCACACTTAGCTAAAATTACAAGCACTCGAATTGGATTTGTTCTCTATCCCCTGCCACCAATGTCTCTCACTTCTCAGGGTGACATGTTAAGAAAACTCTGTCCAATATATGAGCTACATGTGAGCCCATGTGACTTTTGTTTACCAGCCCTGGTTCACTTGTAATTGGGCAGTGTGAACCATAACACCCCAAATACAAAAAAAAGTAACCCTAATTGAACTAACACCTAGAAAAGCCGGACCAAAACAACAAAAAATGGGATACCACTGCCTAGATTGGGAAAAAGATGTGGAGGGAAAAAAAAAGGAAACAGGTGTTTCATTTTAGAGACTACAAGACAGAAAACTGAAATGACTCCCAGCATGCAAGAGGGCAGAGTGGATGCCAACTGAAACCATGGCAGCCTTTTGTGTCAGGATCCCTTGCTGCAGAGAGCTACAGCCAACCTGGCTGCTAGCATGTTTTTGCTCTTGTCTGGTACAGCAGGGACTTTTGAGCTTTTTGTTCTTGACCACCCAAGTTGACTTTCATTAAGCTTTGGACCCCTAACTGAAGTGATTTTGCCTTAGGGACTCTGATATGAAAGAGATTTTGGTTTGTGTTAAGTATTAAATTGTAGTCATACTTGAGCACTGACAAATAGGTGCAAAGTGGTGAGATTAAAACTTTGTTAAAATAATCACTCATTTGTTTTTGCATCAAATCAGTTTCTAGTGAAGTTGAACTATTCCTCATTGTGCTGAGGGCTCCATGGGCTTTGAAAAAATACTCGACCTACCAAAACGTCCAGTAGCCAGGCTGGTTGAAGTTGTGTAAATGTGTTTTGCTGGATGCTTTTTGCACTCTGTCATCTCTGTGTCAGCTAATATGGCAGAGCTAGAAGCTTCCCAGAGGCTCGTGTATGTTTTTTTGTAAAAAACATGGTTTTATCTGTGTGGCTAACTCATCAACCCCCCCTCCAAAAAAAAAGATTAAGGGTTTTTCATCCATAACAGAAATGCTGAAAACAAAACAAACAAAAGTTCTCAGAGATCAATGAGATCCTTGGTTGTTACGGCTGTAAGATATGCATGAGCACATACAGTTTCTTAGAGTTTTCTTTATCACAGCTATCTGCCTGAATAATCCTGTTTCAGGTATCACAGCCCTGTTGTCACATTAATCTTTTACTTTCCAGTTGTTTTGCTGCCATGGGAAAGAATCCTGTAGACCTTTAATACCTCCTGACATACAGTATCAACACATTTTATAATTCAACCCCTGTCTCACCGGGTGCCAAAAGCCAGAATCCACCCGACCTTGAATATATACCCACAAGGTTTTCCTCTCTTCCCCTTTATCACTTTTACAAATTTGAGAAGACCCGGTGCTGAAAAGAGAGCGGGCCGCCGACAGTGTGGACAGAGGAAAGACTGAAAATTGAGGAGTGGAGAAGAGCTGAGGAGAGACTGCAAATGGAGGAGAGGGAGCCGAGGCAGACAGAGACACTGAGAGAGGGGGAGCGCCCAGCAGGTCCTGTTCCAAGTGATGGCAAGAGCGACACATTAAACCACCTGCTAACCCCACGGAGGCTGTTATGTCCAAAGCGATGCAGCTTTTTCAAACAATACCAATCACAACTTCTTCTTTTTAACATTTAAGTCATTGCATTGAAATAACTGTCAATCTAAAACAAAAACTCCAAACATGCATTTATGTGAGGGTGGCTTTACGTGGCGCAACTGAAATGCAGCTTCAGCTCCTTGCCACTTGGAGTTCCGGGTGAACCAGCCAATGAAAATTCTAAATTCGGCTGACATCATCATTTGGAATGTTCCATATGGGTTTGTTGACATGGCAACAGTAAAAGTTTCATTTGCAACCTGCAATTAATTGCATGGAAGTTGCACTGTGTGAAGCCAGCCTTGCATATTTTATTCTAAACAACAGGGCTAGGATGATGTTTATCTCCTGATTCAATACTATCACTATACTTGGGTGCCGATTCGTTATGTCTTGCGATTCAAGTATTGCAATTTGATATTGCGATTTTTGTTTGATTTTTTTTTTTTTTTTTTTTTACAATAGAATGAATAAAAAATCCACACTTCAACTGCTTCATTTAGCTGTTCCTGTTCATTACTACACTATCACAGTACTTTTACTTTTATCATGATTCGATTTAAAAAAAAGAATCGTGATGCTTAATTGAATTTTTTTCTCACCCCTACTAAATAACGGGTCATACACTGCAAAAAAAATCTCCATATTAAGTCATGAAGTCTCATATTCAATGTTTAAATCTCGTTTTTCTTCAAACAAGGTAAAAAATCTGACATTTTTTTGATCCTAGTGGGCTGATCTGCCTTATTCTGCCTTGTTTCAACATACTGTAAAAATTCCCAAAACAAATGAAACTGCACTGGAGACAAGTGAGATTATGTCATTACCTTGTTTGAAGAAAAACAAGATTTCAGCACTGAATGTGATACTAAAATGACTTGTTGAGATGGAGATTTATTTATTATTATTTTTTTTATTTTTTTTTTGCAGTGTAACTACCACCATGCACTGTGTTTCGTTCTGAATGACTTGAACTCAAGTGTCCGGCACTGGCCAATCATCTTGCACCATAATCCACGGTTGAGTCATTTCGAGCCTGTTTTTTAAGTGAGACAATTTAGCCAGTTAATGTAGTAGCACCATTTTCACGCCAGCAAGATAGAATAAATAATGTTAACGTATTAGGCCTTGCAAAGTGTATGTGAGCTGTAATGTTAGTTATTAGGTTGTAGAAGTGAGTTACTATCAGCAATTTAATTTTATGACGTTATTTATCAAGCTAGGACTGGCAAGCATGTAACCAGCACAGATTGGAATATGCAGTGTTTTGCAGGAAAGAAAAAATCTTGAGTTTTTCCTGCAGGTCAGAAATGAAGAAGAGGCCATGTGTGTAGGCATGGGATTTTGTGCGGTGTCCTTAAATTTGAGAGTGGGTGATTGGGAAGAAATGTTACTCATTGTCATTCACTGAACTCTCTTCATTATTGACTTGAAACACTGCCACAGGGGCTTCATTTGAATGTGACCACGGCTTCATGGTCAGAGTCAAAACTTTAAGCTTTTATCAAGGTGCGATGATTGTAATCCTCTCTAAAGTCACAAGGAATATGTATTTTAAAGCATGGCAAATCCAAAAGTCATGCCACTGGACTTCTCATGGGAATTTTTGGCAAAGTGATCCTGAGGGAGTTTCTGCACATGGATTCTCTCTCTCTCATTCTCTCTCACACACACACACACACACACACACACTTGACTATCAGGACTACAGGACTGACAGTTGCACACAGATCTGAAACCCCTGCTCCCTTTAGGGAAAAAAAAAAAAAAAAAGTTTGTCATTGTTTAGATACTGCTGCTTGAGGGATTTTATTTAAAATTCTGTTCTGTTTTCCCAAATTAATAATCTGTTACATTACCATATAAATGAATTGTCTGTTTTATTCAGTCCCTAACAATATTATCGAATGATGTAACACAATGGTGATTCAACCTATATCCAGTTCATGAAAGCTTTCTGGAAGTTTTCATTTGTTGTTGTAGGTGTCTTGTAGCCTCTGGTGATGTCTGGTAATCCTCTGCTGCACAGGAAGTGATATGTTTCAAATTTTAACAGCAGCAGCACAAAGAGTTCATTTGGATATAAAGAAGAACTGGGTATTTAGTGCAGTTTTAATGTGTGTTTTATTTCCTTCTAGTTACTTTTTATCTTAGGGTTTAAATTGACCTTTATGAGCTGAACTCGCTTATATTGTATCGCGTTTACCCGTTTTATCATTATTTCTTTGTAAAGCACTTCTGTTTTGAAAAGTGCAATATAGGAGAGTGATGTCACTGTACTGGACTCACTGACTGACTAGTCAGCTTTGGGAGACGTACAGGAATGTAAAAACACCACAGCAGTGAGAATTTAACACCAAAATGTTCCCAGAATCAGAAAAACTATAACTTTCACCATAAAGCTGCAATGTACTATTTTGATGTATGAAACACTTGTGTAGGTTAACGTGTGAACAATCATGTTGCACCTCCGACAGAGAAGGAGGGGGCAGTGTGCACTTCCACAGTTATGTAATTGTCAGCAAGATAAATATAGGAGGTGACGGGCTAAAAAATCATGTGGTCTCACAATGCAAACATTTGGCTGCAAAACAATTGCTGCACACATTTTTAAAATATACATTTTCATGGTAATTTCATGCCTTTTTTGGCAGGCCTGAGAGTTGATCCCACTTAAAAAAAAAAAACAACTCTTTGATTTCAGGTATTGGGAAATGTGAGTTGGCTGTGGAGTTGATTCCACGCAGTAGAACTTCTTCCAGAAATGTAGATTTGCACATACATTTAAAGCTATAGGTTAGGCAATTTGGAGGAATTTGCAAGAATTCAAAAGCAAACAACAATCAGAAACCTCCCCTCCTTTTCTGTCAGCTATCAGCTGTCCTTACTAGGGAGAAATGACACAAGAAAAATGAACTGAATCCCAGACTTTGTGGCTCTGAGTCAGGAAGAGCCTTGGCGTTCAAATGCACCCACTACTTCCTATTTAAAAGTGTTTTATAATATATTGTCTGTGAATATCTTACATTATAAAGCTTTTCTCATGATGTAATTGTTGCTTTTTTGGGGGCGTGTGTGTGTGTGTGTGTGTGTGTGTGTTTCCCTGTTCAAGCTTCTTCATGGAGAGTCAGGAATGTAGAAATTTATTGATATATTTTTAAAGAGCACGTCAGTATCCCTTTTCATTCATAACATCAGCACACTTTATTTTACAAGATCTGCCTGCGCCTACTGTGATTTCGTTTTTGCAATCGATCATAGAGGGGGAAAAAAATGCATAGAACTGACTCTTGAAATTGACTCTTGATTCCTAACACTCTGAAAATTTCAGGAATGGAGCGGGTCTGGTTTTTGTAACTTGAAACAAACAGATCCAGTTCACTTTAACTGAGCGTGAGATGGCTGAGCTGGAGCCCCGGGACCTGACTGCCTGTCTGTTTGGTGGCCATCCGCATTTCAGAGGAGATTCGACTGACATGAGGGGGAGTAGATAATGACACAACTTCAATTTTGGGTAAACTGTTCCTTAAAACAATTCTACAATGTCTGCCAGGGCCGGTGTATAAGAATGTATTGATTCGGCCGAGAAAAATCAATCAACTTGTCATTCCAGTTTAAGGTGACTCAAGGTGATGCCTTTGGACAGCTGGAAAATACTTCTTCTGTCTCCTTTCTGTTGCCCACAACAGATAGCACACTGACAAGGATGCTGCACTGACAGAGATCTGTTTGCCCGCTACCATCACATAAGCACCTTTCTGCTCATCTTTACTGCTGCCGGACTGAGCCGCTAGTATCAATAAAGTGACACTTGATTGAAGAAAATTCTGGAAAGTTGATTAGCACTGAAAACAAGTGGGATTATCTCATCCTGATGGCAGATTTTTGACCTTGTTTGAAGAAAAACAAGATTTTAACACTGAATATGAGACTAAATTACTTGTTAAGAGAGATTTTTGCACTTCATTTCTATAAACCATGTTTTCCCCAGATAATTTCAATAAAAAATAAATAAATAAAACATACTGATGCACAGGCGATATTAGCTTTTGCTGCAAATTTTTGGATTCATTGGAGCCAGTCGGTATTTGAGTCACTTTTTCCATTGTGTGTTTGTATGGTAACTTGACTGTTACATTAAGAAACATGCTGTCAAGCGGGGTAACATGAGACAGCAAAGATGGAGTTAAGTTGAATCAGAAAGTTGGTTGTGCATACACACAACAATCAGGAACGGCATTTATCCATTTGTATATCTCATATGCAACAATGCTGGATGCCTGGTAAAAACTATACGACTCCAACTATGCTGTGGGAGTGAGTTTCGTGACCCTTTAATCCCTTACTGTCATCATCGCTGCACAGCCGAGCTTTGTTCAAATCCACAGAACTTTCTTTTAAATTCTAGAGGAGATCTCAAGGTTTCCAAAGATACCAAATATGTCCTGATGAATTACAGGGAAATGTGTATAAAATGATCCTCCAGACATCTTGGTCTTGAATATTTCACTCAGTATAGTAGAGTTGTACAATATGGAGATTTTTTTTTTCTTCTGATTCTACTTAAGGGGAAATTTGAGGGCAAATCAAGTATTAATGGGTTAAACCTGTTGAACCACCACTGTATTATAAAATAATAAAATGTATTCTTTTTACTCCTGAAAATTTTAGTTGATTTTGATGTCACAGCAAAGTAATTTCCGAGCCAGCCTCTGTGCTTGAAAAGTGCATGTCGTAAGTCTTGATATATGACTATACTGTTGACTATTAAATCCTCTTTTGATCCCGTCATCCGAGTTCCTCATGACATTGTGTACATCATCCGGGGTAAAATATTTATTTTTATTTGCCAAGCAGCAAAAGCATGCCTTACGTTAACCTACCCAGGGCTATATGACTGTGTGACCGTGGATGTGAGCACAGGACGGCAGGAGAGTAAATGAGGCTTGCTGATGGTTTTAAAATGCCAAATTTCTGCTTGGCAGTGAAGACAAGTTTCTATCCTAAGGGACATCTTGCATGGCAGGCTTTCAGCCATCTGTGAATAGGCAATGGATTTATTTATTTATTTGTTTGTTTATTCTTTTTCTTTTTTTCTTTTTTAATTAGGGTCTTTCTTTCTGTCTACAGCACCTACATGACAATCCAAACTATATAAACCGCCACTCCTTTCCATTATAGCTCCCATATGTACATGAGGGTAATAATCATATTCCATGGACAACAGCGTTACGCTTCATGACGATACAGATCAGAGTTCAGAGGAATTTGTATTTTTCTAAACGCTACGGGTCAGAATAAATCTGAACAACCATCAACATGTTTGTTTCTCCCAGAATGAATGAAACATGCCTAAAGGATACACTGAGGAAAAAAATCTGTTGTAATGAGTCATTCAGTCTCATATCATATTTACTGTTAAAAATCTTGTTTTTTCTTGAAACACAAAAAATCTTGAAACGAAGAAAAATCTGCCAAAGGGATGAGATAATCCCACTTGTTTCCAATGCAGTATCAATGCAAGTATCAATATGTTGAAACAAGGCAGAATAAGGCAGATCAGTCCACTAGTACCAAGAAAATGACTCTTGATTCAACTAAATTCTGAAAACAAGTGGATTAGCATTGGAAACAAGTGGGATTATCTAATCCCACTGGAAGATTTTTTTCATTTGTTTGAAGAAAAATAAGACTTGAATATGAATATGAATATATGAATGGTGAATATGAGAATAAATGACTTGTTAACATGGAGATTTTTTTGCAGTGTCGGTTCAGCTGTTATGCCAACTCAGTGCCTTTTTAATCTGAATTCGTCCAGGGAGGGTTCGCTGAGCATGCATGTTCTTTTTCAGCAATGACCTGTTTTACATTTACACAGATGCATGCATTTACACTCGTGAGCTTCCCAGTGCAACCGCAGTCTTCTATTATTGGCCACTGAGCAGCTCACTGGAGCAGTTGGCACTTTAGTGCCTTGCTCAAGAGCACTTCAGTTGAAGTACACTTTCTACCCCTATCAGCACTGCTTTAGGAATATAATATATGGTTTGGGAAATTAAAGCATTCACAATTTTGAAATATAACACTTATGTTTATGCAAAATGTGTAACATATATTTCTAATTTGTAGATCAAAATGAATATAAATAGATAGATAATAGAAACCCATTAAAAAGTCAATACAGTGTATTAACTTATGGAAAAGTCCTAGCATTATAAGTATTATTAGTTAAGTGTTGTAGCGTTTTGTTTTGTTTTGTTTGGCACATATTGTGTTGTTGGGGTTGTAATGTGCATATTCTATGCACATGTTGTTGTGTATTTACATTGGTTTTCCATAGATTAAAATTGGTTAAATACACTGGAATAACACTACTGTAAAGTTGTAATGAAAAACGTACACAATTAATAGATGATATTTTCAGACCACCCCTTTCCTAGTTCCTCATATCCATCTGGTAATATTTCAATTATGAATTTTGACATTTGGACACACAGGCTCCTGTACTGGAGTAATTCATTATAATCACAAATGACTTTCAGGTGCACCATTTGTCTCCTCAACAACTGAGAATGTGGACCTCCACTTTAAGAGGAGGGTCAAAAAGTCATTACTATGGTAATGCGATGCAATGGCCGGAGGCAAGGAGCCAACAATTGATCTTGAAATTGACATGCTGTCACCATGACTGGTCCCTACTCCATTGAGATAAACAAATGTGTGCCCTAAAAAAAGAACAATCAATTGTGTATTCTCAGGCTTGAAAGTTGGTAAAATGATTATTTTCCATGAAGTTATCAGATTGAAAGGTAAGTACTTTAGAGAAAATGCTGTTCTGCGGCTATTCAAACTCTTTTTTATACCTGTGAGAGCGACTTGGTTAAAGGTCTAGCTAACTATATGGCCAGAGCAGGTATAACAACCCATGTGCAATGTCCTGCTGACAGTTAAAATAAAAAAAAAATCACTCATTCATTTATTTATTCCTTCATTTATTCTTGAGGTCATGCGGGACTGGAGCCGATCCCAGCACAAAGTGGGTGGAAGTCGAGTACAGAAACTATCTCAAGTCATTAAAATCACACTATTATTTCTCCTGCTGCTAATCATAGATCATTTTCTTTAATGTGTCTGGCTCCAAGCGGGATTCAAGGTTAAGATAATGGTGCTACGCTCTCCGGAGACTGTAAATAAACTTGAAATTGAGAAATAAATATAGACAAAGTAATTCTTGTATTAAAAAAATACAACAAAAACCACCTCTCTGTCTTTTCTCCCCGGGTGTTATTATCAATTCTCTATCTATAGCTCTTCTCTATCATGTATAATTCTTTTTTGGGACACAAGAATAATGTATTGAATGTGCTGAATACTTGAATATATCTGTTACCAAGGTTCTGCGGCTTTGACCCTTGTTTGTAAGCTTCTTCTACTGATGCTCTTTTTACAACACGCTGTGGATGAGAGCCCCGGCAAAATGCTTTAAATGTAAAATGTAAATATAGAGCATGGGGTTGTGTGCAACATCGGTCACTATATTTTAGGAACGCTGGCATTTACCAAACAAACATGATTTGATTTTGCAATGAGCGTTCCTTCAAAAGCCCCAATTCACATGTCAAAAGAATGATGTACTAATCCACAAATGGTGACGATAAAGGACATCGGGCGACGCTGTCATAAATCCACAGGAGCGTACCGCACCCACATAATTTAGACTTTTTTGGTCTGCAGTTGTAGCAGCAAACATTTATTCAAGCTTATCCAATTAGTAAGACATAACCTTACTGAGCGCTATGGAGGTCAGCGGAAAAGGCTATTGATGGTTCACGCGGTGCTGATTTAATACCCAAGTCAGACATGCTCAATTTAAACTCTCATTGCAAGCAAGTTGCATCAGACTGCCATGATGTAGAATTGTGTCAGGTCACCGCTGTCTCTTTGATTAGATTTCAGTTCCAGTTTTCTGCATTTATATTTTAGATTTAAGGCATTTAGTTGACGCTCTTAACCAAAGCAACTCAGAAAAAGAGGGCATCAGTACAGCAAGCTGAAAATTCCCAGATCACTGACATTACAAGAAACTGCCATAAAGCATGGACTGCCGAGGTCAGAGCCACAACAGATATGAAATATTTCTGTATTTCTGTGACATAAATGTGCTTTGTAAAGAAAAAAGAAAATGGGATTCCAGTTGCAGACTCTGACTGTGCTGGAAAGGTTGGTATGGGTGGTCTTAGAAAATTCATCGAGTAACTGTCGACATCCTGCTAGGTATTTAAATATTTATGATACAAATATGTGCTACAAAGCAAAATTTGTTAGAGGTCAGCCTGATGTTGTTTTTTTTTTTTTTTCTTTCTTGAAATGTAAATAATCTTCTCTGTGTGCAAAAAATAAATAAATAAAAAATTCAAGTGCACATGGAGGAGACATGATGAGAAACAGGCAGCAGTTTGATGATATAATAGCACAATGCAAATTAAAGATGCTGGATGGGCGGAGGATACATTTGTCTTCAACTACTATGGAAAGTTTTCATTTTAAGCTAAATGTTTTCTTATTTTACCATTACTGAACCTTACCTTAACCTTAAACCATGTTAAATTGCCTCAACCCAACCTTAACTTCAATCTTAATTGTTTTAGGTGCCTAAAATTAATCATTAACTAATCTTTTCATATGACAAACAAGTGATAGTGGAATGAAAAGAAAACTCATGATACTGTCACATAATCCTTTTGTGGTGAAGGAACCATACAGCCCTTTAAATGATGAAACGATGGTAAAGAAGTCTTGAAATACACGCACACGGGCGCTGCATGATCTGGGGAAGCTTCAGCCTCGTAATTCATTCCCTTCGTTAGCATGACAAAAGCGTACAGGACTCACGTCGGCGAGTCATCACAGATGCACTGAGTCATCACTTGAAATATTAAAATTTCTTTTGCCAATTCTTTTGATGAAGCACTTCATCTTGATGGGACTTAATCAGAAATTACTGACTCGGGTCAAAAGCTGCCACCTTTAGTCATCTCAGATGTCTGGCTGTTTGACTCATTCATAGCCCATGGCATGTAAAATTAAGGCACCTCACAGCAAGGGTTTTGGTAAAAATGGAGATTCATTAAAGTTCACTCCATGGCCTCCAGGGAAATCAACAGCGATTGAGTCCAAAGAGTTTTAATGTAATCAAATCTGCCCAGATATGAGTAACACAATTGGTAGTGCTTTATGAGTAATAAAGTAGGAGATATTTAGGCTGCTCAAAGACTTTAGGGGCAATCACTGAGCTGCGAGATTAATTCAAACAGACACTGACTCTCTACCTTTGGATCATCATGAAGTCTTTGAATTCAGCCTGAGTCTGATTAGACAGTGAGATGATGGACGTTGAGTTTGAATGATAACACAAACGTGCTGTCCTTCAATACATTTATTAACAATGGCACGACAATAATGTAGTTTTGTGCTTTGTATAAAATGTCTTTGACGTTCGTGTAACATACAATATTGACGGGCCGATCATTGTGCTCATGACTGTTAATCACAGCAGATGTAACCTTGACGTTCTCTTTGCTATGCCTGTCACAGACACTAGTTTGTGACACAGACAAAGACACTTACAACGACTACGTTTTATGTTCAAATAATTAAAGTGCGGGTCGTCAGCTCCATTTTCCGACTCAGGTCCCCGGGCCTCCAGAGGACGGCTTCAGAGCGGGAAACGCACGATCAGCACTTTGAGGGCAGTGCCCCTGATTTATAATGTTTTGTCAAGATTTTACTTGGAAAGAAGCCATAAAGCTTCATTTGGGCTTTCAGTTCCTCCACACTCTGAACTCTAATTAAACAAAGATTTCCCCAAGATTTTTGCATTTGGGACCTCTTTTGCATTTTTTTTACTGTGGTGATACCGTTTGCTATTTTAATTCATAAGGCTAGTTAGAGGTTTAAATGTGAGCACCATGGATCATTATTCATTTAAGAGAAAGCATTGGTTTGTCTTGGGCATTATTGTGTCTGTAGAGGGCTTTTATTGTTCCATTAAGGCAAAATTACCAATAGCACTTAAAAGGACTTTGAGGTGCTTGCTCCACTCTTCAGTGTTTTTAGGAGAATTTGGGTTCATTTTAATTTTTTTTGTTGCTTAAGGGAGGCTTTTCACTTTAAAGAAAGGCTGGTCTATTGCATGGTCCATTAGTCAAGTCGGATTAGTACATTTGCCCTTTAATATTGCATGGGAAAACTGCCATTTAGCACTCTGCATAACACTAAACACATACAGATATATATATATTTTGTTCTGCTAAACCGATGAGGTATAGACAGCCATAGTATTTGTGCCATGCAGTGCACAAAGTTATTCTCAGTAGCAGCAGCAGAATATATTTCATAGAAATGCCTGTCATTCATCTGTCATGAAATAGAGATTTTCCCCTCAAAGTTGAAATCCATCATTGTTAAATGTTGACAAACACAGGTTCCCCACCATTCCCTGACAACAAGGTTTGCTGTCATACATCAGTAGTTTGAGTGACTCTTTGAACAATAAATAGCCCGCATTAGTTGGCTTTTTTACAAAGAAGTGCACAGGCTGCCAAGTGGATCAGGTATTTCTGTTTCCATTAGTTTCCTAGAGGTGCCTAAGCATTTTTTTTAATCCCATAGGTTGTAGATGTGTACACTGCCAGTTTTCTCAGAGAAGGAAAAATCTATGCAGTAATGAAAGAATGGTGCAGCAGCTGAGAGGCTTTCAGCCTGTTATGTTGGTTTCATATCTTGTCTGTGCAGTAAATCTTGTTTATTATCATTATTATTGTTTTTGCCATTATTATTCTGTGCTGATCGGGGTATACCAACTGCTATTTTTTATCTGTTGTCTATTATTATTATTATTATTATTATTATTATTATTATTAACATCATTATTATTCTGTTTTGACTCAGATATACCAACTGTGATAATGTAATAGAATGACCATACCCAAGGTAATGTTACTGAAAAATGTAAAAACATAACATTTTAAGATTAATTGACATTTATGACATGAGGAGCTCATTATATTTTTATCTGATGTTGCAATATTGACAAATAATGTAACAACTTGCAAGAACAATTTGTCATAACTCAAGTTGTTACATTATTAGTCAACATCATTATTACATCACCAAGTCAGGTCTCATTTCTATAGCCCCTTATCACAAAATGATAGTCTTACACTCCCTTGACTAATAAATGGTGGATACTATGAGAAAGTCATAAAGTTTATTAAGATGTTTTATTACATTTTTGGCTAATTTTATCACATTTTGATGAGTTATTACATTATGTGGGAGTTACTGGGACGGGGGGTGGGAGGGATTGCCCACTCCCTTGTCTACTTGCAAATACTTGCAGATATTTCTTCATACAGGGACAGACACGGTGACAGGTCATGCATGGACAGGCAGCACTGAGACCGAGACTTGAGCTGAGAGTCAAACTGTGACATAGCGCTGTTGCTGTGTGGAAAATCTTTTAACTCCCATTTTGCCGATTTTTGTGTTTTCACTTCAGTTGAAGGATTACATCATCCTCTACGGGCCGAGTGAATCCTCTGACCTCTTGGGTTTATGAAACCCTTCCAAAACCCATTGGATCAAGCCAAAATGCATTGTCATGAAACTAAAAAACAAGGGTATTCTTATTAGTTCCTGTAGAGCTGACACAGGAAAAAAATTCTCCATCTTAACAAGTCATTTGGTCTCATATTCAGTGTTAAAATCTTGTTTTTCTCCAAACCAGTGAAAAAAATCTGCCAGTGGTATGAGATAATCCCACTTGATTCCAATGCAGATTCAATTGTTTCAAGATTTTTTTCCGGGAACAAGTATAAATATGTTGAAACAAGGCAGAATAAGGCAGATCAGCCCACTAGGATCAAGAAAACGACACTTGATTCAAGAAAATTCGGGAAACAAGTTGATTCGCATTGGAAACAAGTGGGATTATCTCATCCCACTGGCAGATTTTTGACCTTGTTTGAAGAAGAACAAGATTTTAACACTGAAAATGAGGTTAAATGACTTGTTAAGATGTAGATTTTTCACAGTGTTCTCAGGTGCCACATGATCAAGATGATGCTTCAGATGAATCACCCTCCTACCTTCGAGATGACTGCACTCTCCTGGGAACATTAGTGAAAGGCCACAATTGAAGACTCTAAATTCACGGCCCATGCAACACAGTTAAAGGAGGCACATTAAGGGACAGCTGGACGAGGAGTTCATGCACGTTTAAACAATGCGTGCACCTTTTCTCACGCAGACGTGAGAACGTGTGCTCACCCCCACGCAACCTCGACAAGAGTCCACACACACAGAAGTCAATGATGTGTGGGATACGGTCAAACCATAATATGTGTGAGCTGATGATAAATGAGAGGATGATTACGGTATAATCTCATGTGTTTTTAAATGGCGACGCAAAATGCAAAAGAGAGACAATCCATATAAGTGCTGCCCATTAAACTGAGGCTTATCTAAATAATGTTTCCAGCACTTACTCTATGTCGGCCAAATTCAGCCTTGCAAGCCTCTTAACAAGTTTCATTAATGATTCGAGATCATAATAATTTTCTACTTTGTGTATTCATCAAAGAAAAGGAAAAGCTTTATTTTTGTCCTTGCATCAAGAACCTCTTTAGAAAATATCCTCTGTACAATCCATTCACGTATGGTGCCATAGGATGATGTATGTCTAATTTTTTTTCTGTCTCCGCAGAACATTTTCCAGTGTTAATAAGTGTTATATTTTCAGTGCTAATTATTTGGAGTTGACAAGTGTTGACAGTGTTGTTTGTTCACTCTTGGAGCTGATATGGCTCAGGGGCGGCCGCTCAAAGCTATCTAAAGTGTTAACATCAACTCTGATGGGTGTGGACTTACATAAACACTGGTGTCATGTTGATTTGTACACTCTTAAAATGAAATTAATGCCGACAATTTTGCCACGTAGTTCTTCTGCTCCATGAAACACACACACACACACACATCATTTCACATACATACACACACTCACCGGCTCAGAGGAGCACCTATTGAGCAGCACAGGTTCAGGAATAACACTTATTCATCTGGGGAACATTTGCTGAGCATG
>OMKZ01049860.1:4655-17377 GCA_900302535.1 Neoniphon sammara | reverse complement strand
AAACTGTGGCACAAAGCTGTGGTGGCCCATCACAGTTCAATACATTTATTGGAAACCTGATCCCATCCTATTCTTATGTTGACATTTTAAAGCTATAAAATCGTTGACTTAAAGGAATACTCCAACATTTTGGGCAAAAAACCCTTTTTCCGACTTACCCACACTGAGACAAGATGTTTGAAACAATTCAGTCTGGTGGTCATTACAGCTGAGGCAGAGAGATGAAAAACTGCTTTCTCAGAAAAGCTCTTAGAGAACTGGAGAGTCAGCAAAGACATGAAGATAGGTGGAGGAAAGAGCAGGAGAACATGGAGGAGAAGGTGAAGAGGGCCTTGGAGTGGGGGACCACCATCTTCAATGAGAAGGGCACAGAGATTGCTCTTCTCCATTAGAGCACACAGGAGGAGCAACAAACGCCTCAAAGGCCTTGGAAGACAAGGAGAAGATGGAGACAGAGCTGAAAAAGCAGGACAGAAAGATTGGCAGCCTTTGCAGAACTATTGAGACTCTCATTGTGGAGAAAGAGCAGATGTCCTCCACTATTGCAACATGCTCTTG
This sequence comes from Neoniphon sammara, assembly GCA_900302535.1. Classification (NCBI taxonomy): domain Eukaryota; kingdom Metazoa; phylum Chordata; class Actinopteri; order Holocentriformes; family Holocentridae; genus Neoniphon; species Neoniphon sammara. Next base: position 16,819 of record OMKZ01049860.1, on the reverse strand, counting down.
ACCAGCTGGAGCAAAAACGGAAGCAATGGATGGTGGAAAAAATGGATATTGAGAGCCAGATCATACATGAACGTTAGGACAGGAAGGAAGAGAGAGAGGACATGCAAAGCAGAATAAAGAAGGCGGAAGAAACAAGGTTGGTACAGTTGACAGCAAAGGACGCCCAAATCATATCTCTTTATCACAGTCTTGAGTCTGTCAACAAGAAGTCTGATATGACCTCTACCATCACCAGTCTGTATGCTCACTCTGCAGCCCTGCCGAAAGATTAGAATAAAGAATGAGAAGAGATTGAGGTGAAGGCCAGAGGAGCAGAGATGAGAACAATGCTGGAGCTCAGAGAAAATGAGAGTTTTTAATTCTCTACTCCTCGCCTTGGATAAACTGCAGCAGAAGCAAGCCATGGAGACAGGCCACGATGACCAAGGACCTGGAGGCCAAAAACCAGCAACAAGCAACCAGGATGGGAGAAAAATGTCTTCAGAAAGAGATCAAACAGACAGAGCAGGCACCAGCCTCCAAGTAGAAAAAACACCTCCACCAAACCACCCAGATTGAGGAAAACACAACCAGCGAGTTATGAAAGCACATATTTCATGCATAAATATATCTTAGATAAGAGTTTCTGGTAAGCAAAGCCAAAGCTTTCTGTTTGAGAAACACAAAGGACTGCAATGACCTTTCAGCTTTTTGAGGAGGAAGAAAGACCAAAACAATGACGTTTAATTCTGTGGAGCTCTTTTGATCTTGGCATGACGTAGTCCCATGCAATTGCTAAGACCAAACCAGAGCACAGGCTTCTGACCTTTATATAAGGCAATGCACTTAAAGTTACTCTGTAATGACATTCTAACAGTTTGCACCTGTTTTAGTGCACCTGATTCTGATTTTAGGCATTTGATGTAATGATAAAGGTCAGAGTGGACTAGCGTGTATTCACAAGGAAATTGCTTTTCTGTTAAATACCACAAATTGGTGCAAAATGTGATTTTTAAAAATTAGATAACCTTCATCCATCAGTATGACACACACCTTTTATGGGAAAAAAAAGATAACATTTGGAACATGGTCTGGCAGGGGAATCGAGTCATTTGAAGACTTTTATATAGATAACATGTTTGGTTGTTTCTTCCTCTCAACCAGTAAACTCCAGTGTTTTCTAGCAGCCTCTTGTGGCTAGTACAGTTAAACCCTGTTGTAAAAGAATATTTCACGTTTTACTTAAGAGGTTAAAAAGTGGACTTGAACTGGTCAAACCTGCAATGGAATACATGTGCAAAACCATCGTCTTCCTATAAACGTGTCATGCTCATAGTGCAGTTTAGCTTACCCAACATTAACCCCTAAGTCTTGAGGTCTCTGGCCAGTCATGCAGACTTAGAACACGTCGCCTCTAGGCTTCATGCAGGTTTCGTTGTGGGGTTTAGTTACTCTTTGCTGTAAATGTGATTATCTAACATTCAAGTCCAGAATACTGTCATGGTGCTTTAACTGTGATCGATAATTGAGACCTCTTCACATTCTATTCACAATATATAGGTAGTATTTTATCACCAAGACCAATTATTTAATACTCAAAATAAATAACTAGATAAATAAATGAAAAAATAAATAAATAAAAACCAGTACTCACAAAATATTTAGAAAAATATTTATTTGCCATCTGAACAAACAACAGGTCAAAACCCCTTGTTTAAAATGAAAAAAAAAAAGAAAAGAAAAAAGAATACTTTATAGGAATATCATTGTATATAAATATACCTTTGGCATTCATAAACTCTAGCTGCAAAACTAAAAAAAAGAAAAGAAATATGATCAATATTTTAACCAAATAATTATTTTTTACAGATACAGTTCAATAAGCCATCCAGTGGCTTGTCAAGTCATCCACAGGCTGACTGACAACAGACACAGAACCAGCCATGACAACCAAAAACTTTCCCTTTTTTAGATTCTACAACACTTCCACCATTAAATCCACTCAGCTGTCATCCACGGCTTGAATCATGCAGACAAAGGAACATAATGGATTTCATTGTATGGATTAGGGCTGATAATGGGTGCTTTAAAATCTGATTTTGAGTGTAAACTGACACTGGCTGCACACAAGGTAAGACCTGTCCAACACTGTGTGTACTGTTTCAGTTTGATCGTAATGCACATGAACGCTAGTGAGGGCTTCTTTGTCTGTAAGATTCAATGAATCTCTAGGCTGTTATATCCCATAATCTACAGTGCATTTACAGTAAGTACATTCTTCAGGTTTCCATGGAGACCACTCTGTCCTGTGTAGTTACCTGAGTGTGTATGCATTGTTTGTGCCTATGGCTTATTATTTGCGCCAGTCTCACTTAATGTACAGTCAAGATTCACTGGGCTTATAAAACTGACTGATAAATTCCTAAACTTTTAAAGGAATACTACAATGTTTTGGGCAAAATACCTTTTTTCCAACTTACCCAGAGTGAGAGAAGATGTGCGATAGCATTTTCACATCTGTACGTCCACTGGTCTGGTTCCTACAGGTAGAATTTCATGTTAGCATAGCATAAAGACTTGAAGTCTACAGTCATTAGTCATTATTTACACAATGTATCGTGTATTTGAAATACATGTTTTTTTTTTTAAACTGCTGACGCTAGATAGAAGGATGCGTGTTCAGTGGTTATAGCTCCTAACATCTAACATATTAAAACTAAAAAAAAAAAATAATAAATCTAAGATATGTATTTCAAACACACGATACATTGTATAAATAAGACAGCTTCAGAGTTGCCATAAGGTTTATTTTTTCACTTTGACAGAGCAAGGCTAATGACTCCTGTAGACTTCAAGTCTTTATGCTAAGCTAACATGAAATGCTACCCATAGGAACCAAAGCAGTGGATGTCCAGAGGTGAAAATGGTCTCAAACATCTTGTCTCAGTCTGGGTAAGTCAGAATAGGGGTATTTTGCCCAAAATGCTGGAGCGTTCCTTTAATTTAGTCAGATACCTTACATTACATAAAGCTCAGATCCACAGTAATTTTGATGTTTTCCCACCACTAATAAAAAAATCTGTGCGTCTTGGACACTATATTACAACATTCCCATTGTTGAGACATTTCGTAAAAACACTTCACACTGATGTTCTATTGACTTACAATGAAACAAATGTCACTTTAGTGCTAAGATGCTGATGGGAGCCCAGGCAGAAGTGAGGAGCTTCTTTACAAGTGAAGAGTTCTCAATTCGCAACTGCAGACACTAGTTTGTGTAGCTGACTGCATAGCTTATGAAAGGCACAGAAGAACAATACCTTACCATACTCTATCTGCCGATTGGTCAACATGAGCTGCTGGTATATGTGTAAGGTTGCATAGATAAAAGCATATTACATTTTTATAATTCCTCTCCAACCCCTGTTTTGCTAGTCTTAATGTCTCTTTAAATAGTTCTCCTATATACACAACACTGGTAAGACAGTGCAGTTACTGGACAGGCTAATCATGCTGTGCTGCAGTTTGCTCTAAGCACACCACCAAACCAAGATCTACAGTACAACTTGTCATTAAAAAACATGCAAACTATACTTCAATCAGGATAAAATTGTAAATTTAAACACAATACTGATAAAAAATTACAGTATGCAAAGTGAAAGCACGCAGCACATTCACCAATAGACAAATAATGTTACAGTTGTCATGACTGGTTCTCATTCAGTTCAGCTCCCTCTGTTTTAGGAAACAGGCTCTCAGCCTGTATCCATGAAGCATTAAAGAACACATAACTGTAATAAATTAATTTTCACTACTATTCCTGTTTTACTCTCTCTCTATACAGGGGCAGTATTCCCTCTGAGGGGTAACAAAACACCTTAACACTTGACTAGAGGTGCATTGTGAGGCATCAAAAATGCATTATATGCATCTTGTAAGCATATGTGCACTATTCTTAAATTAGAATTGCCACAAATTTACATGCATTACAATACATTGTGACATGCATCATAATACATTAAAAATCAACGATTCAAAGATAATTTGCTTTAGTCCTACTGTATCTGAGTTGCGATGGCTTTATAATGTGCTTTAAGTGTACATGTGATGCCACATGAGCAACAATTTAACTTAAAGGAATACTCCAAAGTTCTGTGCAATATCCCCTTTTGCCGACTTACCCAGAGAGAGAAAAGATGTTTGATACCATTTTCACCTCTGTATGTCCACTGTTTTGGTTCCGATGGTTAGCATTTCATGTTCGGTTAGCATAATGATTTGAAGTCTATATGAGTCAGCTAGTCTAGTGAAAAAATAAACCTTAAAGCAACTCCAAAGCTTCCTTATTTACACAGTACATTGTGTATTTAAAATACACGTCTTTGAATTTGTTTTTAAAACAGAGGATCGTTTTAGGAGAAATTAGATGGTAGGAGCTATAACTGCTGAACACCTATGTTCATCTGTTCATCTGTTATAGTTCCTACCATCTAACCCAGGGGTTCTCAACCTTTTTGACCTCGGGGCCCAATTTTCCGATTACAAAGTGGCCCGGGGCCCATTTAAATATTAACACTTTAAGTGTTAAGTTTAGTTAAGTTGGGCTGCGGCCCTATGGTTGAGAATCACTGATCTAACCTCTAAAAGGACCTTTATTTATTTATTTATTTATTTTTATTCCAAGACACATATTTCAACTAGCTGACTCACATAGACTTCAAATAATTATGCTAACTGAACATGAAATGCTAACCATCGAAACTGAACCAGTGGACATACAGAGGTGAAAATGGTATCAAACATCTTTTCTCACTCTGGGTAAGTCGGCAAAAGGGGATATTGCTTTAAGTTTTGAGGACTATGGATTCAATGCAGAAAAGATCTTCACTGAAGATCCTTTTGAAGCTTTGCATACAACTTCATCAGGCTCATAAAAGGCAAAAGAAGTCAGGTTTATATCGGGACGGTCATCTCATTGCCTAATTTGCATCCATTATTCAACTATTAAAGTGAAAGAAACCCACAAGTATTCAACCAATATCAGACAGCAAATTGTAATCACAATATAAATATAGGTAGATACTACATTTGTATAATGCAAGATTACACAAATGTCATGACATTTTAAGCATAAAATCACATAGTATAACATCACACCAACAAGAATAATGGTACCCTGGAAACATTAATCTTAAGATGATGATATATGGGCAAATTTTTAGGGCAAATTTGAGCCAAAATTTGATCAATTTGACAGTTGGAAATGCCATCACTGTCATCTTGGTCTTGTTTTCTACTGAAAAGTTAATAATTTAATCATTTTATCAGGGCAATCAAACTTTACTTTCATAACATCTGGTTAGCTGGATTCAATGTATGTTTAAATGACACATTTAAAGCACATGGGCGGATCTTTACCTACTCAAAGTAAAGATCAAACTGCTTTTTTTCTGAGAAGCCCTTTGAGGCCCTATGAACTTTAAAGTGGTAACTGACCCATGTCCTCTATGATGACTTGCCTGATCCATATTCCATTCTGCAATAAGGAGTTTAAGACTGTGCTTAGTTTGTCACTCATAGATCATTACACAAGGGCATTTAAGAAAGTAGACACTATAAGTAGAATTACAGCTAGATCTAGGCGATTGAAAACTTGTAGTGAAATTCTGTCACTAATAATTGAATGATGGTTGCAATTAGGCAATGAGATGACCGCTCCTGTGCCTCTTATGATCCTGATCAAGCTGCATGCAATACATGTAGCATTTCCATTGAATCCATAGTCCTGGGGTTTGAGAGTGTGGTTATGACCACATATTTAAGTGAAGTTTTTTGTTTTGTTTTGATGATCCTCTTATAGTCTAAAGCATCTCTTGACTTTTAATACATGTGCACAAAGCTTTATCCCTTTTAACCGACAGTCTCACTCCATAAACCCATCTGACTCTGTTCTTCCTATTTCTTAGTTATTCTGTATGGGTTTCCCAAAATCAGCTGAAAGCAAACATTGGTTCATTGTTGGTGACACTAGAGCTCTGATGCATTTCAGAAAACCTTCAATCTTGCCTGTCTTATATTTAGTTTGTATTGAAGCCCTGGAGCTCTGCATGCCATCCACACAGATACTGAAAACTGACTCAACAAATGACACATACAAGTTATGACATGACGATGGAAATAAATTCTAGTTTTTGACAACGGAAACAACTCCTAACCAGTTCTTTTGGTTTGACAGACACCTGAATATAACCCGAAGGGTCATGATTGAATAAATTATCTGCTAATTATCAGTAACTCTTAAAAACTCTGGTAAACAGCACAACTATACAGTTAATATTGCTTAGTCAGACATTTAAAAATATTATTCAGACAGATGATAAAAGTTTTTTTTCTGCCTCATGTTTAAATCTGTTAACATCTGAAACTGCCCACAAGTTTCACAATATATTTTACATTAGCTCATCCACACACGTGGGGAAATGAAAGATGGAATTGTGGAAGAAGGAGAGGTTTGGTCGGCTGTTTTTGAGGATGGAAGCGCTGCTCAAGCGAGGTTGACCTGCAACCCGCTGGATGAAGCAATGAGTTGTGATTTTCTTACGGTAGCATATGCTCCATTCTGATCTGAACATAAGATAGAAACACATGCAGCTCTGTGCCAATAATGTAACTCTAACTTCCCTTCAGTGAACTCAAACTCCACTAGCCCCTCTGTTTGAAATACTGTGAAAATAAATCTGTAAGATGAAAAGAATTTGAGGTGTCCTATGGCACTCATGTCTGTCAGGATCAGATGAGAGCACAAATCAAACTGCAAAGGTATTTTATGGTGCTTGAATTTGTGATAACTTGCGACGGCTTGAACAAGCGTGGACGTCTTGACGACACAGACATTATTCATTTCAGATGCAGGCAGCTGATGGAGTCAGCTGTCACTCCGAGAGGCACTTTGACCTAGCAGCAGTTGAGTTGTTTCCCTACTGGCCAGTGAGTTTCGGGAGGGAGGACACGCTTGTTTGTGTTTTGGTACAAAAAAAACATACACAATCCCTTGTTTTGTTAGAGCAGACAAACCATGACCATCAAAAGAGCTAATTTCAAACACAATGGAAGCCTCACTGATGACTTCCGTTCAACTCAAACTCCGCAGAGAAGAAAACTTCAGCTTCACGTAAACTTGATTCACAGCTTGGTCTTACATTCAGAAATCTGGAGATGTTACATCTCCCCTAAATATACAACGGTAGCAAAATAAAACAACTCTCTGTACCTAATTGTTAAGAAACCCCTTTAGAAAACAGTTTTTTTCAGGTTATCTGTTAAGTTTGAGGCCTCAAAAGTGAGGGGACTCAATGGAGGGAGGGTGAAGAAGAGATGGAGACAAGTAAAATCCAGCGTTAGAGCAGCGGAATCAATGCTGGAGGGGGACAGGCGTCACTGGGTGACACAGTTGTCGCCCATATCCTGAGCATAGCGGTCTGAGATGCTTTTCCTCAACTCGTCAATGTCTCGCCTCAGCTGGCCAACCTCCAGCAGCTTGGCTCTCAGCTCATCCTCCACCGCCACCGCCCTGCTGTCGTTCTCCTCAGCAGAGACACTCATCGCTGGAGAGAGAGAGGGAGAGGGTTGTCACTGAGTGAGGGAAACCAAACAGTGAGCTGGTCTATTCCAAAATTAGACTTGAATCAAAACTCAAGTGAATTATAGATCCGGTAAGATTGCCAAAGACCTTTTTCACAGCAGCCATTTTGACATGAAATAGCAGGTAAACACAGGGATTACCAATCACATTAAGGTCCTTTTAATTAATGTTATTAGTAACACCTAATCACACCTAATTTATTTTGCTACCTGAGTACAGGTGTTATTAATCACATTAATTAAGGTTCTGTACCTAAATAAAACAGAACCTTAATTAATATGATTAGTAACACCCGTTCTGTTAATTAATGTGATTAGTAACACCTGTACACAGGAGTTACTAATCACATTAATTATGGTTCTGTTAATTAATGTGATTAGTAACACTGTACAGTCACATTAATTAAAGTTCTGTACCTAAATAAAACAGTAGGTGTTTAGTTACTAATCAAATTAATTAAGGCTCTGTGCCTAAATTTGTCTGAAATTTTATAACACAGGGACAAATCAACAAATGGGAGCCCAACCCATGATTCCCGCAACTTTGTTCATTTGTTTGTTCACAATTTTCAAATGTTTCTTTCAATCGTTTAATTTCAGTGGTTTGTCCATTAATTAGTTCGATTTGTTTGTGTACTCATTTGGTTGGTTTTGACTGGTTTGTCCGTTGTTTTTGCTTGATTGGCTGGTTGATTTGTTTGTTCATACAACAGTAAAAAGCGAAAGAACAACTTCTGCACACCTGCATTGTCTTTCTGAAGGTGCGTAGGAGCAAAAATAGATGAAATGTAGGAAGTGGGTAGTCCTGCACGCTGCTAAAACTTGCAAAACTTCCTGATTTTATTCACAGAAGAACTGTAACGTTTCGGTCAGGTACCTCTGTCAGATGGGCCGACTCTTGATACTCTCGACGTCCAGTGCAATGACGTATTGTCAGGTGTCAGTCTTACTTCAGTAGGCCTGACAAAGGCCCCTGACCGAAATTTTGCAATAACATTTGGATTTTGCAAGTTACAGCAGCGTGCAGGACTACCTCCTTTCTACTGTACACTGTTCATCCAAAAGTAAAAGCATATGCCAGGGCCTCAGGTTGATCACTGCAGCACAGAGACAATTATTAGAGAGTAAACAGAAAGTACAGTAGAGAATGTGTTTAAACTTAAGTAGGCAGTATACTTCAAACAAAGTAGAACTTTCGAGGCAAAAAGACGTCTTGCAAGACACAAGACGCGGTGTTCTTTCGGTGTGCTTTGTGCACAACACAACAGCTGAACTTCATCTTGTGTCTTTTCTGCTTTTGATCCCTCCCCCTGTCCGTGATTGGTTCTGATGTCACATGACCGGTCGCGCCACCGCTGAGGCCAGAGTGCAGAGTTCACGTTCAAGCAGAGCTCATTCACGGCTTCATCACAGCGTTTCTCCATAAATTAAATGCAACAGCCTCGGGGCGCTCTGGTGGATGACCGTGTAGAGCGCATACCACGTAACCACGGCGGCACGGTTCGTCTTATGTTTTTTGAAGTATACTGCTGGCCTTATTCAGAGCACAGCCTGCCTTACAGTGTCTAATATTCAATAAAAGAAATAAAATATCCCAGTCAAAATGAACCAGATGTCCATGAGCGCACTGACTACAAAGAGGGTGCATAGTGTGTATGTGTGCATGTACGCATGTGTGTGTTATCCACGTACATTTGATGCCCAGCAGCAGGGCCAGGTTGGGCTCTTTGCCTTGCGCCCTCTGAGCCAGGATGCTGCAAAGAGCCTGGAGGTCCAGCAGACACAGGGACATCTCCTTGAGTAGAGAGCCAGCCTCCGGCATCTCCACATGGGATACAGGACACCCCAACATCCTCCCCTGGTCCATCTGCTGCTAGTTTTTAATGGGAGACACAGAAGAAGGCATTTTTCATGAAGGCAACTGATGAAGTTCCCCCATCCTAGATCTGGTATCTTCATCTCTTATTAGCTGTGGTCCAATAACGTCTATGTATGTGGGAGAAACCTTTCGGGAATTACGTGCACGCATCAGTGGAACACTGTGGTGCCTTACATAGAGGGGACCAGGGGACAAATGCAACACAGTGCTGGACCATTTTCTTCTACAAGCACATAAATTCTTGGAATTCTTTAATTTTGGTCAACAAAAAACACAATCTCCATGTTTCGATCCCATTGGACAATACTCTGCCTATTTCATTATCTATGTAAAACCCTTGTTGTAAAATTTGTCCCAATACTCTGACAAATGTCTGATGGGACCAAAACATTAGTAAATAAAGGGTGATGCTACGCAAGAGCAGTGTGCGGGAACCTGTCTTAGACTGCTCTAACTGTTTCTTTTGAATGATCAATTCCCCCCCAAAATCCAGGCAAGGTAAACTATATAAGCTAGATGTTATTATTCTCACCCTACAGCTTAGATGTACACAGAATCTGTGAAGAAAACAGGAGAAACACTGGTTCCAAAGCTATACATACCTGATTCAGGTAAGTAAATGGACAATATTAGAATTGGGACCAATCATATCATAGCCTATCTCCTGTTTTGATAATGCAGGCTACATTAGCTAGAAATTACAATTCTGTGACCTCCTTTAGATATGCAGTAGCAAATGTTGCAGCAGGTAGAATAGGTAGACTCATGAATACGTGGCCTCCCCTCACAGTTCAGACATGTTCACGAGGTAACTTCCAATATAGCACCGGTAAACCTTATATATATATATATTTTTTAGAACACACATGCCTACAAGTCATGGCAGAAAACACTACTACTCCCTCTAAATACAAATGGTGTTCAGAAGATGTTTGAATTCCACAGTGAAAGGCAGAATTCATTAAAACACCAACTCAAATCTTCTGAGAAATTGAGCCATGCAAAGACCGCACATGGGAATAAACTCCAGCTAGAATATCTGCCTGTTTAGAATACACAGTCCATGGTCTGTTCCCTGCTTTCATGTGTCAGTATTACATAAATTCTACCATAAATTTCAAATTTAAGTTAAATTCCAATCATTTCACTTGATCCAGGGTCAATTTTATTTGAGCTACAGTGACAGCCCTAGTTCAGCAGCCAGTTCCTTGGTTGGAATTATATGCTGCAGTGTTGCCAGTGGAAATGGCAGAACTCATTCTAAATTAAGATGACCAGCTGGATGCTGTTAAGTCCTACTGTACAGCAAGCTTGTACTTTACAAAGCAGAATGTCTTCAAGCCGCTGGAGCAAGACATGGATGAAGAATCAGGCTTGACTGATACCTCTTGGAAGGTTCTGGATAGGGAAGCCAGGTCATCCTCCTTTTCCAACAGTTGAGACTGTAGCTGTTGAGAAAGGCCTCTCTCCTTGTGCAGTCTACCCTCGGTGGCCTACGACAGCAACACCAACGGTTAAGTCTGATTTATTTGTCAGAGGAAGCATAACATTTACCACGTGCATGCGGGCAAATCAATTTAGGGCTTTCTCCATCAGCAAGGACGACATCCACCGCACCTCGCACATTCTCAGTTGACGGTACCACCAGGTCTTTCCTGTCTATCATAATGGATGTTTCTGTTCTGTTTTGTGATTGGAAAAGTAAGACTGCCAAATCAAGTCATATATCGTAGGTCTACTATTGAATTCATCTCATGAAGAAAAGTAATTATGAGAGAGACAATGGATGGTATTCTTTTTATGAAAGGAATACTCCAAGACGGCAGACATTACAACCAAGCATAAATCTGCTCTTCTTTGCAGAGCAGCAAAGATGCCTTCCAAATGCCAGAGTTAAAATACTTAACAGTCCTGCCAACTATTAGCTAAATGGCTCTCGGACTGAACTCTGTTTGAACTAGCAAACTGTTTGGATAACTGCAATTCTGAGCCCAAACTGCAGTCAAATATGAACAACGCCACATCTTATACTCCTTATACAAACTCACTGCTTGCACAGCTATAATGGACGTGAACTGTCAAGATTATATAATGCGATGGAAACATTTTGTCTGAGGCTGACTTAGTGTGTGGATTTGATTTTTACCGTCAGCTCCTGGGTCAGTCTCTCTATTTGCTTCTTCTGATGCTCAATCAGCTGGTGGAGAGCAGAGAGGGCATGTTAGTGGCAATGCTCTGTGTGAGCGTGTGTGTGTGTGTGTGTGTGTGCTTACTACCTTGCTGTTGTGGTCTTGCTGCTCTAGTAGTTGAGAGTTTTCCACCTCTAGCTGCTTCAGGTCCAACATGGGCAGCCTTACCCCATCCTCCAAACACTGCTGCACCTTCTGCTGCAGACTTTACCAGGGCAAGGCACAAACACACACTCAGTTCAATGTAAAAAAAACAAGAGACATCTTCATATATATTCTCATGTTGAAGCTAACAGTAACTAGTTACGAAGGCTGCAGCAGTTCATCGTGTACCTGTTTACTGTTGCTACCAGCTCCTTCTCCTTTTTGGCTTGGGTTTCAATCAGGTCCTCTTTGTCCTTCATCAGCACACGGCCTTCTTCTAGACTCTTTTCTAGCCGAGACACTTTTTCCTCCAGATCCTTGGCTTTCTGCTG
>OMKZ01049853.1:0-15042 GCA_900302535.1 Neoniphon sammara | reverse complement strand
GTGAAGGAAGATGAAGAGAGAGGAAGTAATAATGTCACATGGCAACACAGTTTGAACAAATTGAACTTTGCAATTCAATATCACTCATAGACACCTACATGAGCCTATGTGCAATCATATTTATAGCAGACACAAACTATATTTTCCCCAGACCCAGACAGGTCTTTCAAATGGGCTATATAGGCCAGAGCTACTGTATCATTCATACTCATCTGCATTCCTGCAACACATTCCCCTTATAAAGTCATGCCAACATTCTTCACAATTTTTTTTTCCAATATCTGTCTCTGTCTCGCAAACCTTTAATATCATTTGGAGATATATGCTGCCCCAGAAGAGAGTGGACTGCAAAGGCAATAGATACTTTCAAAATTGGAATTGAGATGCATTATTCGCAGCCTTTGCTATAGGTTTTAAGATATTGCAGTTTATCTTAATATCAACTTGCCTCAACTTGAATTACCTTGCTGTTTCGAGATGTGATTTCTTCTGGCATCTTGTATGAAAAGATTTGTGTCCTTAAGCATGAGTTGTTTCTGTGGAAGAATTGAGTACTTTTGCCCGGTTTTCAAGTCAAAGGTGCATCTTTATGTTGAACCTTTCAAAGAGCTCAGTTTGCTTACATTCAAAACAGAAAATATCTTTTATTAAATCTTGGTGTAGAAAGTGTTAGGATACTCACACTCCATGTGCTGATGATGAACATGATTCTGGAGCAGGCACACTGTATTTCACAGCCTTAGATGCTAATAATAGACAAAGAGTGGCTGTAGCAGAACAAAATACATATTTCATTTCCCTCATCGTATATGATGACCTCAAGGTGATATTTTGTGCCCTTAGTTGCATTATTTTGTGTGCACAATTTAATTATTTGTGTGAAAGAAGGAATGAGCACGTGTCTGAAATGAATAAAATTAATGAATGACTTTTGTGTGTGTGTGTGTGTGTGTGTGTGTGTTCAAGTTAGTTCCTTAAAAAAATTCAAACTGATTTCACTCATTTATGACTCATGATTAGCTGAATATACTTGATTAAATTGACTGATGTGGTTTCACTCCCCTAATAGTTTGTTGAATAACGATATATTGTGTTCAATGAGGCTTTGATAAGTTGCAATGGATAGATTAAATTTTATTAAGGTAAAAAAAAAAACCTCTGGGGATGAGTTGTGAAGCCATTACCGACTGATAATGCTGCTATGCAAGATATTAGTAAGAAACAACAGGCAATTGACATGACAGCTGCTGGGCTGTTGCATTGTCTATATGCAGACTGGAAGGATTTTACAGTCAAGAAACACAAAGTCTCAGAAAACAAGCTTGTGATGATGCACTGACTCTACATTTGATTAATACATGTGCACATTCTATATGTACTGTAAAACTTTTATGTCAAATGTTTCCAATAATCTGCCCACACAATAGCATGTCATGCCATGTGTGCTTTAATACTTTTTTACAAAATATATACAGATTTCTTCCCATAGAACTGGCTTCTTAACTCTGAAACAGCAATGTTTTTGTCTTTTGGTTCTATCTCAGCTGATCTCTAGGTGGTGGAAGTCAACAACAATAATGCTTGACTTATAATTTTTTTACATCGAGGTGCTTGTGAGCAAGGCACTTAATCTCCATCTGAGGTTGTACTAGGCAGCTCTCATCTTTTCCCGTAGGCAGTTTCTATAAAAAGGATCTCTTTAGAGTCAAATCACACACCACATCATTCTTGTGGTTTTAGTAAAGATAACTGAATAATAGTGTGTACAGTAGACTGTAAATTGGCAGAGCAGGAGTCGCCAAGCTTGACAATCCTAGGGCCAAAACAGACTTCACTGAGTGGTCCACTGACTTGTAATTCTCTTGCTTTTACCTCCACTGTTTTAGTATTCTGGCCCTCAGGATGTTCTTAATGAGATCAAATCAAGCTATTATGACTTGATTCAATTTAAGTAAATTATAACCAAGTTAGAGTCAAAACTAGGAATAATGTAAACAAATAAAATGCTAAATTTGACAGAAATTATAAGTTGCAACCAAGCCTGGACTGGCCATCTGGCAATTCTGGCAAATAGCAGACTGGGTCAGTCTGGGCTGGCCTGTCACTTGCAAGAAGTAATTTACTGCCAAACATTTTCAAAAATACAAATAATGAAAAAAATTTTTTTTTTCCAATTCAGCAGTGTATCATGTCTTAATTCATACTGAGGAACTCACTTGTTCATTTTTTGGCGCTGGTGATTTGACTCAAGGAGAGGTGAAGTTGTGGCCAATGTGTATGTTGGTACTAAAATAACTTTGTTTTACTCTATATCTAACTTTCTGTTTTCTCTCTATCACTCAGTATATAATGTATCAAAGGTCAGGGTTCCCAAATATTTCCAGGTCGAAGAGCCCCTCAAAGATGCATATCACCCTATTTAATAAAATTTTGTCTCAGATACTCACATCTGTGGGTCTTTTTATTAGATATTTTTCAGCACAGAATTGCAGAAAATGTCCATACCAGTAGAATGTAAAGTGGGTTCAGGGCACCCTCAGGGCTCACTGAGGGGGTTCCAGGGGATCTTGAGGGGATTCTAGGAGGTCCCCAGCAAAATGAACATTTTAATTTCACAATAATTTACTTCACCAGGAATTATCCCACTTGGAGAATGTATAATAATGGCTATTATAATCCTAGGTTTCACTCTCACCAATATTATGTTCTCACACACAATGTGGACCAGTTCTCATCTTCCAGTATGAATGAAGGGGTGTACATGGGGGTTGTGTGTCCATTTGGGAGTCTATGGCACGAAAATGTTGGAGGACATTGCTCTGTATGGGGAGATAACATTGGATAGAGGTAAACATAGTCATAATAGCCATTCTTGACACATTTTCCCATTGTAGTAAGTTGCTAGTAATGGTAAGACCTGTTCCTCATTTCTATGGGGACGACCACAAATCATGTGTCCACCAATCATTTGTCCATGGAACATAGCTAGTGACATGACAAATTTAATGGTTTGTGATGGTTTCTAGATTTAGGAATGAGTGGCATTCTCCTTCAACTCATGGTGACAGCAAGCGTCACATTAAGATAAATATGAAAACAAATCTACCCTAGACTATGCACTTTTACTTAAAACATTAGGGACTTAACCTACAGCTACAGTTATTTTATGTCTTCATCTGTCTTTTTCTAGCTTGGTTGTCATATATTTATACATTATTGTATAAAGCTAAATCTCCGGTGGACATCCATGATGTCACCAACTGTGGTTGCAAGGAGTTTTGTAATGCCTGTAACGCCTCTATTATAATATGCCAAAAGTGACCAACATTACTATTTCCACCTATGATTCCTTGGCTCCATATCCTCATGCATGTATTTTACTTTGCCAGTAAAGGTAATTCTGATTTCCACTCAGCTTCTGAAGTAAAATATTCAGGTGCAGAGAAATCAACCTTTTTTCAACTCTTATATCCAATGTGGCAATTACTCCAGCGGGCGACTCAGCATGGACCTCAAATAAACCAATTTCTACCATTTGTCACAAAAATATGGAACACCTTTCAGAACAACCTTTATTCATTCACAATAAGACTCCAATTCATTGTACCTGAAGCCCCGGTGTACTGTGGGATTGCAAGCGAGGGGGAAAGTTCTGCATTTTCTTTTTCCCTGTGTTTCTGTTAAGCGAGACATTCCCCTGCTGTTGAAGCACGGCTTTGTAATGTGTTTACCTTCCACTGTTTTCATCGCCAGCAGAGAGACATTGTTCTCACAGAAACCTATTGGATCCGACTGTCATACATGCATGCATACAAAACGGGGGATAAAGTGTGTGTGCATGGCTGGTTGTACTCCTCCAGTGCACATATGCACACTCATGCATACGTACGCATGCAGGACTTAGGCAGTACATCATTAGTTTGCTTTTGTGTGCAGGGTTGGGAGATTCTGACAAGAAAATGTGGACTGAGAAACTAATCAGAATACCCCAAATCTCTTCAAACATGCCACAGGTCCTGTATTTTATTTTCTTTATGAATGAATATATTAGAAAATCGTATGTTGTTGTTTGAGATCTTTCCCAGGAAGAATCCTCTGGAGCACAGGACATGATGCATTTTGCGGTTTTGGTTTCCTTAGAGTGAGTAGAAGAAGAACTGGGTAGTTAGCTTGAGCAGTGGTAGCCACCATGGCTGAACAGGCGAAGAAAAGAGCGCCACCTACAGGAACTCAAACTCCATCAACAGAAAATCCAAAGAAAAAAAGAAACTGATTAATTCTTCTAAACAGCACAAGCTGCAAGAAAGTGATTGTCTCTGAGCCAAAACTTGAGTGACCATAAATGTTTCCTTTCCAAGATGAGAAGAGATGCAATTTTGGTCCTTGTTCTTTTGGACTGGTAGGTGTTGCTATTGTCTGCTAACCAGTCTTCAATCAGAGTCTTTATTATTGGACCAGTGCCTACACTGAGCTGCTGCTTGTTTGATCAGCTGCTAAGCACTAAACAGTCATTGATGTAATGATACTGTTGGTTAAGAATTTGCTTTTAGCTACTGGCTAAAGGCAAACAGATTATATATTGATATTATATAGATACATAGATAGATAGATGGATGGATAGATAGATAGATACATAGATAGAAAGAAACATGATAACATGCAGTAATACTGTATGATCTGTCTCTGTAGACGTGGTCACTCTTAGGCACCAACTGAAATTCTGTCATTCTTATCTGTAGTTGCTTCACTAGTCTGAGTAGCCTGTGTAGTTGTTTGTTTGGGGGTTTGAGACCTGCTGTCAGTCCAGTGACGTCAAAACACTGGAAACACTGTTGTGAAGGGATCACTGGGAATTGCAGCGCAAGAACACGAGCTTATCACCAAAGAAGTCCCCGAGATCAAGAAAAACGAGTTGCAGGTTATCATTTTAAAAGTAAATACACTTCTGTGTTTCCCCCTTTAAAGGCTCCACTAATGTGATACAAGCAGATATTACTGTAGCTGTGATGAAATGCATGAGTGTAACAGACACTGAGATTTAAAGAATAGTAAAATGGCACATGTAACAGCAGCTGACAGACAGTCATAAATAAATGCATGACATAAAGCAGAACATCATTCATACAATAAAAGAAGCCATATAATGTATTAGGGGGTAGCTGTGGTTAACTTTAATAATGCCCTGTGCCACACACCAGCACGGACCCTAGCTCACCAAATTCAATTAACTCAAATGGAGAGACCTGCATTAAAAAGTGGACAGTGTAATGAAAAAGAGGCCAGATTTAGGGAGTAATTAGCAGCAAGAACTCCGACACTGCTAATACGGAACGATAATTTCAGAAGATACTGTGGGGTGTGCACGGCACAAGCTGCCTTTGATAAGGTCAGCAGTGACAGCATTGTAAGGCTACTTTCTAATTAGGAAAAGGCTAGATGATACAGAGAGACATGTTGGCCGCTCTAAGAAAGAAATGAATCTCTAATTTTATCAGGCTCTGCAAACTAAAAACTGTCTACAGAGAAGTATCGGACGTTGGCTTGGCTTGTGTATTCCATGGATGCCAGTGCTTCCCATTTACTGTTTGGTTCCCTTGTTCCCAGAAAGACCATGCAGAGCCTTTCTGTTGTTAGACTGGTTGGTTGAATAAGACACACTGATTAGCGCTGCACAAGCCAAGAGTTTGATGTCAAAATCCAGCTGCCTTATCAGGCTAAACTGGGATGGAGCTGCAACAGAGAAGTGCATTTCATCCCCACTAACTGAAGACGCTGTAGATTAAGCTCTTACTATCTGCCAGTCCCATGAGTGAGTTCAATATTGCTGCATGGCTGAGGTTTGTCCAAACCCAAGGAACTTGATTTAAATTCTAGTGGAGATCCAAAGGTTTCCAAAGGTATCAAATATGTCCTGCTGAATTACAGGGAAATGTGTATAAAATGATGCACAAGACAGATAGTTTCCATTTGATGTAATGCTGCAGCCATAAAACAATGGCTTCTTGGCTTTGAATATTTCACTCACTGTAAGTGTGATGTAGCTTCAATGAACCTGCAGCCAGCAGATACACAATATGGATATGCCATTGTCTTACAATATGGAAAAGAGTTTTTTTCCAAACTTTGAAGTTACTTAAGGGGAAATTTTGGGAGGAAATCACATGTTAAGGGGTTAACCCTTTTACAGTAAGTGACCAATCCAGCCTGAAAGAAAATACTCCAACATTTTGGGTAAAATACCCTTTTTCCGACTTACCCAGACTGAGACAAGATGTTGATGGAGCTAGGCTAATTTCTCCTGTAGACTTCAAGTCTTCATGCTAAGCTAACATGAAATGCTACCCATAGGAATTGGACCAGTAGATGTACAAAGGTGAAAATGGAATCTGATATCTTCTCTCAATCTGGCTAAGTCTTAAAAAGGGTACTGTTCCCAAAATGTTGGAGTATTCCTTTAAGTGTTAAATCCAAACTATCTTACATTTGTGCTGGAACTCCCCAGGCTACAACAGGAGTCAATATTTAACTCCCATCTTGGCCTTTTCCCATGATGTGAGCTCCTTCCTGCAGAAAGAACTAAGGCTTTACTGGAATCTGACACAGTAATGGCCACCACAGTGACACATGCACATATATACACACACAGACACACACATTATAACTCTCTCTCAGGAGCATGCACTCAGGGACTATGACATTTAAAATTCTCCTTCCCAGTCATCTTTATTGTGCATCCCAAGTGGCGAGCAAAGGGATAAAAAGCTAATGGGTAATGCTCTGTAGAAGATAGTGATAGACTTATTAAACAAAGAAGCTGCCTAATAACACATTTTATTCACAGTCTCATCAAAAGTAATTGCTGAGGCAAAAGCACTTCCCCTTCCAGTTCCTTGGCCAGCCCGAATATGAGTTCATTCCTCTCGTTAAAAGAGCTGCATGATAACTTGGTGTAATTACCGTAAACAAATGAGACTTTGGGCAATACGATTGGTAGCCTCTATCTCACTCCAGTATGATTGCCCCCTCCCCTCCTCTGATGCCTTTGGTTTTACTGAAGAGGATAAAAATGGTGGAAGTTATTTTTCCATCAGCCTTTCAATCCTTCCACCATCTGACGTTGCCAGAAACTCTGTAAGCCTTAGTTCAAAGCATTTGCTCTGGAAAAACAGCGCCCTCTTCCTGTTTTGTGCCATAAAGCATCGGAGCAGATTTCCTGCCGAATCTGACATTGGCACACAATGTAAAATGCAGCGTGGAGACTGGTAGAGGCTGAGGATCTTCTCAGCAATGACCTCTTTTCTTTATAGTAATCATACAAATTGTGACAAATTTGGTAATTTATTGTTTTCTAAAATGCTACATGCAGCACCTTTAACACCATGGGCTGTTACAATGCAATCCACAACTATTCACGGAAGAAAAATCATCACATAGATCCTAAGTCAATTGCTGTACTAAGACCTTGGTGATCACTGTAAGTCAAACTACTAATAAAAACAAAAATTAATTAAACTTTATATGATTTTTCCCCTTTGAACAACAACCTTTAATCATGCTTGGTATGGTTCATTTCTGCGTACTTTTTTCCCCCTCCACTACATCCCTGGTCCTGTGCAATTCTTTATTCACCCTTTCCAAAAGAAGTAGGAAAAAATCCTGTGGAGGGTCTGGTAAATCTTGTCTGGCACTCCAGAAAGGAATGTGACAAAATAGTCGCTGTTTTTTGTCCTACACGCCATACTGTACTATAAGCAGTGCCATGCAGACCACTCATACTGACAATCCCCTTCAGTTTGGTTTCCCAAATTGTTTACAGGCCTGTCGCTGACTTCCTCCTCTCGATGCTCCAACCTGCTTCCATCACTCTCTTCACTGTAGCAAAACAAGCCCACCTCCTCTTTCTAGGACGTTTGATACGAACACTGTCTGTCTGTCTCACTTTCTCTCTCTCTCTCTCCAGCCTCTTTGTTATCCGATGCCCTTCGAATTTACTCCACACACCCCCCCCTCGACACAATCTCTGACAACCACTGTGATTTGTATGGAGCTGCACAGTAACAAAATGTCAAAACAGTGACACCCAAGGAGCACCGATGCCTCCGAGGAGGTTTCCTGGATGGGAAACCAGCATCTAGCAAAAACCTGGGGGGGAAAGAGAGGTGAGAAGGCAAAAAGAAACAGGAGAGGAGAGGAAGGAATCAGGAAGGTGAATAAAGGAGAGAGCTGTTTTCAGTCAGGGGAAAAGGAGGAGGTGATTATAAACAGGGATTTAGAGCAGTAATCCTAAAAACCCTTGTTTTTTTCTGTTTATGATTTTGTCTCCATCTTTGGTGCTAAGCTCTCATTGCTATAGAGTTTTTGCACTGTACTTCCCAGAGATCGCCTGTCAGTCAAACAGTGTGTCCAGTGCTGTGATGTCTCCTTCTTTGGATTTTCTGTCAATGGAGTTTGAGTTTCTGTAGGTGGTGCTCTCTTCTTTGTCTCTTCAGCCATGGCGGCTATCACTGCTTATGCTAACTACCCAGTTCTTCTTCTGTTTATTCCAAACAAACTAACTGGAAACTAAAATGCATCACTTCCTGTTTTGTTTTTTGTTTTTTCCCAGGGAAAGAGCTACCAGGGCACCAAATGTACCACAACAGCAAATCCTAAAGCTGTCATGAACTGGCTATATCATTAATCACTGTTGTGTCGTATCCCTTTTGTTACTACAGTGCAGGACTGAAGTTCTTACCTACATTCATCAGTGGAATAAGACAACAGACCCCCAACAACTGAGCAAAGTGAGGAAAAATGTAATTCTTGAACACATTCTAAAATGACACAATGAAACTCAAGTCTTGCCCAACTTTTGCCAATCATTTTTTGTCCATTTTGCTTTATTAGAGAGTACACAGTGGAGTCCCAACAGATGACCTGGTAGAGCTACCAGGGCATTAAAGGAATACTCCAACTTTTGGGCAAAATACCCTTTTTCCGAATTACCCAGACTGTTCAACACCATCTCTCAAGTCTTGCTGAACTTTTGCCAATCATCTTTGGTCCACTTTGCTTTATTAGAGAGTACACAGTGATAGTACACAGTGGAGTCAAAACAGAACAGATGACCTGGTTGAGCTACCAGGACTTTAATGAAATTTGGCCACTATTATGTAGTGTGTTTTACACATTCTGACCACAGTCTGACCGAAATGGGGTCCACCAGTTTTGGATGGATAGCAGATACGTTGTGTCAATACTGAAAACCATCAAGTTTGGCCATTTTATTTCCTATAAATGACAAAACCCTGCAGGTATTCAGCATTTAAATGTCACATTAGAATCAATTCTGGGTAAGTTCTTCTGAACTGAATCTTATCCATCATATCAGACATGGACCAGTTTTTTAATGAAAGGCCTGGTATAACAGCAAACGATTTACAGGTCTATCCTCTGATCATAGAAAATACTGACAAATGAAGCCCAGCCATCTGGAGTATTCCTTTAATAATCGATCAGTATTACTGGTTGCCTATGGGAAGCCCTTATATTGAATTGATTCTAATTTGACGTCTTGATCAAATTCCATTATTTACATTATTATTACCATTGATATTAGTACCAGTACTAGTATTAGTTTCACTGGAGAGTATTAGTGTCCTGTGGTTGTCTGATTGCAGTTTCAGGGGCTTTTGCACTTTCAGAATATTTTAGATATAAAAATACTCCAATTTTATGATGCTGAGTTGTGGTTCACAATATTATCTACTAGCACCTCCAGTACATCAGTACCAATATCAGTTGTTGCACTTTCCTTCAGTGCAGAGTGAGCCAGATGGCAGTGCCCCCGCAGCTGATAGGGGTTAAGTATCCTGCTTGAGGGCTTTTCGGCAGGTATGGCCACACTGGGGACTACACTTGGCCATTCTGTCGCCCTTTAGCAATACCTGGTCTCACTGCCAAAGCTCCCCACAGCTCTGAACACTGTGAACAACATGAGTCAGCAAGTCTGCATGGCTGGATTCCTGTCACATGCTCTGATTCTGCCAAGTCACCAGTGTCTACGATTTTTTTTTTTTCAGCCAAAACCACTGTTTCTTCAGTTATTATTTTAGTGACCTTTTCTCTAACTTGGTCATCATATGTGCATCAAAACCACATAAGCACATTATAATGACATCATGACTGCATCACAAAATACACTATAATGCTGTAATACACTATATCATAGGAGCAAATTATGAGGCTATTATAAGCAATATCTTAATCACAGGGGTTTTTATACTAATAATACACCATAGGTACAATAAACTGGGTAACACCCATCCCATGTATTGGTAAGATATTGTAAGACTCTGATATGTGTAGTTATACTGTGGGCGGGGCCTGGGTACGGGTTTAATATAATGGCACTATTACCTGTATTTAAGAATTACTGTTAATCATTTGTCTTTAAATAAAAGAACTAGTGGTGCCTCTAATAAAAGAAAAAATGAAATAATATAGGTTTCAAGTATTTATCTTGTTTTAGCTTTTATACCCTTTATATCAGTGTTTAATAAACCATAAACTACCTTAAATGAAATACGACACAGCACAAATACTTCAAATGCAATATGACCAAACTTAGTTAAGATTTAGTTCAAGCATACAAAACAACATGACTCCAGGTCACTCAAAATAAATGGAAAAGGGGTAAGTATGTTTCAGTTACTCTTGATATGTTATCTTTAACCTTGCAAGAGTGCGATCTCTTTAACATAAAGTAATAAACAAATAAAAAGAAAAATCAATGTACCTGTGGGCCCACACTCTCACACACTCACCCACACAGTCTGCAGATAAACCCAAAAGGTAACCAAACCCTCGCTGCAGGCCTGAGATGAAGCTCGAGAGCGTGGAGGCCTAAAAACCGTAATGGCCGCTTCACTTGTATACACAAGCAGATAAAATAAAAGGCACGCGCAAGTTTGTCAATCAGTACTCCCGAATCCAGGGATAGAGTCAGTCAGAGGGGCAGGTGAGGCGAAGCTGAGTGAGAGTCAATAGGCAGTGGGCAGCGAAAAACAGCAGCGGGCAGGAAACAGCAGCACACCAGCAGGAGTGAAACTTCTGCAAGTTTTCCCGTTCCTCTCTCTTACAGTCACAAATGTTCATCTCCTGAATCAAATAAATCAGCTAAGCAACAAGGCTGCACACCGTTTCATGACGATATAGCAATAGCTTGTCTTAACCATTACACCATAAATGCAAAGCGAAAGCAAAGCTAATGGCTAGCATGCTGACAGCTACTTGTGATTAGCAACATGTATCGGTTTTCACTACGACACTTGGTCACAGTACAATAAAACGATACGCATCTCTTATTTACCTCCTTGCAGGTCACAAACTCCAAAACCTGAGGGTAACTGGTTGTCAACCTGAAGTTACAGCCTTGCTCCCAAACACTTGCATCATAGTAGCTTCATAAAATGTATCAATACCCTATAATGCATTATGCGTCTGGTATGAGGGTGTAATTAGTGATGTATTTACCACAGTATTTGATTTTAAATCTATTAAGAGCTGCTGGATTCTTATTAGTATGTCATAGTCTATAAGTAATCCATGAACTCAGCTCAAGTAAAGTGATTTCAAATGATCTGTTAAGAGACTCATGACATCTAATAACATGCATTCACATTTACTGTGAGCTGAACATGTGCAGTTTAAGTATTGCATGCCAACAACCTCTTCATAAACTCATCACGTCCTTGAAAGTGACATCAGTATAAGTGAGGCATGGCACATTATAATGTGCATTTACTTTTATTATGGGATGCAAAATAATTGTTGCATGACATAATTATTTTAACAGATAATTTTGCAGAATTTAGTTTTAATTCAAATAGGACTTATTATAAGGCTTCAAATAGTGTTTTAAATAGAGTTTTGCAGTTGAGGTGCAACTCACAAATAATGTCTAAATATATAACAACTAGGCCAGGCACTATTGTCAATGACAGAGAGTGGCAAAACAGAACATGTTAAAATGTCAAAGCTTTAATAGGTGATTCCTTTCAGCACCTTTCACCACCTAATCAGCACATTGCCAAGAAATTAAAGCTGTATACTGGGAATAAATCAAGCTTTCCTACAATGATTATGGTATATTCCCATGCATCCCAATGTATTGGTGCTGTGGATACTGTGTGCCATGGAGAACCGAGTTTTAATACTGTCTGTAGACCTTGTATACTCAAGTTTCCTGGCCTTACGTGCCCACTTGTTGACTTACACTAGACACATTGGAGATACGACACGTCTGCTCGCACAGTGCCTTGGCTGAGCTCTGCCATTGTAATCAATGAAAGCTGCTCTACCAGATATGAAAGCCGTGCACTGGAAGTCAATTTAAGCATGAGTGGTCTATTTATTTTTACTCTGCGTGGGTATGCATGGCTCGTTTACACAGAAAAGGTCTATATAAACATACAGAAAACAAGACGAGGTGTCCCTGGTGATAGCTGTGCCATTCTGGTCTTTGCCTTGCCTACAGGCAGGCACACTTCAAAATGTTCAGAACCAGGGCAGTAATATGTAAAAACACTGTCTTTTCTGCAGGAATAGGAATGTTCACATATGCACATCCCAGACAAAACAGCTCTACAAAAATTAACACTGTGTGATAAAACCTACAAAATGCAACTTTTCTCCATGCAATAGGAGATTGTGTTGTTAGTGCTCCACAGCTGTTAAAGAAGCAAATGGAAAACAGAAAATCTAAAACAAAAAAGCAACCCTTATGCTGCTGATGATCACTGTGTTCTTGAGAACTTGTCCTCCATTGTTGTTGCTTTAACGTCCTGCTTTATGGCTGCTAGCTTCACCGTATTAGCCACAACCAGGCGGCAACCACCAAGTGCCTTAAAATGCATTGGCTTAATGGCGACCAGATGGCCACTATAGGCTGGCTGCACCTGCAAGTTTTGCTCACCTAATTTCAGGTCTTCTTAAATGCTCCTTGATATTTATTTTGGAAATTATAGTTCCATACAGAGTAACAAATGCCTACCAAGAGGAGTATGTTTTGAAGGGGTGGCTACCTATTGATTAACAGGTTGTTACCAGATACATGCCAAAGCATCCCAATAATAGACAAGACATTTTCTGGCAAGCAGGTAGACACAGGAGGACACAAGACAACAGACACATACTGATGTCAAAGACATTGCACATATTAGCTTTAATTCTCACAGGTGTGTCGACAGCAAACATGCCACAACTCAAATCAGCCACATCCTGTTGGGAAGATGTATCGTCGGTGCAGCAGGTGAAGCTGTGCGTTGCTGCATGCTGCTTCGCAAATGTGACATGTCTCCAATGTGCTTAATGTAGCCGTGATATTTCACAGGTACCTTTTTTTTTTTCTCAAGGCCATTAAGGCACTGCTTCCTGATTGTTTGTGCTCTTACCTCTGTAAAACCAGCAAATTCTAGTCAGAAGAATTGTCCAAACTGAATTAGACAAAGTGCTTTCATGTGACTGCGCCTTCTTCATTAAACTCCCTACAAAATTAATTAAAGCAGAATGAGCTGGTATCTCTTGGCAAGTTTAAACTGATAATACAGGATCTTGTGGCAGACCAAGTAGGGAAATGTCTTTACTTTGTTTAGCCAAGATTTTCCCAAATGAACCTACTCAACTGACATTGGTCTTGTGTCTTTTGGACCACTCACATACATCTTTTTGGATGTGAAGTGTCTCTATGAGCTGTGGGTGAAACTCTCTCACTCACACACTCACAGCTGTAGGTGCACTCCATTTGGACATGCTAGCTTGCCACTTCTTCCATAGCAGTTTGGGCAGAGCAAAGCGTTTAAAAGGAGTGTGGGTGGAGCTGTAGGCTACTGGCTGTTACGCAAATGGTGTAACTGTAGCTGTGAAAAGAAAAATAAATTAACCATTATTGACTCTTCAAAGGCAAACTTAAAAATCATCTTTTTGTGATGGGAATCCAATGACAATTTTACCATGATTTCACTAAAGTCAGGTCGGCAAAACAAGCGTGTGCTGGTCTGGTTTTGGAGCGCATATCATTCAGGAAACACCTTAACCCAACATGAGTCTAAAATACAGCTAAAACTTCTTTTAAGTTGACCGCATGCACAGGTGTTAAGTTATATATCTAGTTATTTATGCCTCTGCTCTTTTTGCTGGCAACATTTTAATTATTAATTGTATCGCACTGAAAGTTCCATCAGATCTTCGTGGATTCTTTATCCACCTCCAAGTGCGCATATCTGGGCAGAGGCCAGCATCACTAGTCGGTGTTCCCTGGAGGTGAGCCTTGACTTGCTATCATGAAGACAGGCTGTATTGTATTAAGCTTTTCAGTTTTGTTTTATGCAAAAACATATTAATTATTCAATGATAATTTTCCACAGGTCAACAGAGGTTCAGATTTGTTTTATGCAAAAAAAAAATGCACTGGAACTTCCAGCAGACTTTGTGCTTGTCAATCAGCCTCCCAGTGTGCATATCCCTGCAGATGTCAGCATCACCAGTCAGCCCTGCTGGAGGTGTGCCTTGACTTGCTGTGATTAAAATGTAAAATGTGTGTTGTACCTAACTGTAGCCTAATTTATTGTGTTTTCTATACCAATCTACCTGAAAATTTCACTAATTTGAAGGTACATTTATGTTCAATAACTGATGGTTACTGAAACTTTTTCAACCTATAGGCTACTTCAAACATAGTGACTTACAATGCAAGCTGTGTCTGCCAGCAAATAAATAACTGTGCATCTGCCAAACACAAACATGCAGGCTATAGAACATGGGTGCAAATAAAGAGCAGTGCTTCAGCTCTATGTGTGTGTGTGTGTGTTTGTTTACTGTTAGGTATTCAATGTTCCTTGGTTACACTACATTGAAGACACTGACTTTGAGTTCAGGCCTCCTTCTACCCCATGGCCAAATACAATCAAGTGTATTCCAGTACAGCTGTACTGTGCATTCACTGCACGCACACACACACACACACACACACACACACACACACACACATGCACACACACACAC
>OMKZ01049845.1:6305-18442 GCA_900302535.1 Neoniphon sammara | reverse complement strand
TCTCAAGAATCCAGGACTTCACTTTTTAGGGTTTTATATTTGGCCTACTGTGGAAAGTTATGTAGTCTAGCTAGCTAGCTAGAAGCTAACTAGCTATGCTAATAATATTATAGTAATATTATTATATATTACTAGACTATTTCTTGGTATTGATTTTCTCATTTTAGCTATCTGATCCTCACTTAGATTAAATGTTATGAAGTAGACCTAACACAGGGCTGTAAAGAGGAAAACATCCAACTCAAAATTGCCTGTTAAGTCTACTTAGGCAAAGGTAAAAAAGGCCTCCCATTTCAAATGTAGTTGGAGTACAAGTTACTGAGTTACTTTTTAGAAAAGCGAATATTAATAAATGTGATATTCTAAATTCAGGCCTGATTCTTTTAATTGGAAAAATTAGAAATTTAATTAGAAAATTAATTAGAAAATTAGAAATCACAAAAAAAGGCCAGTTTATGGTGCTCATGGAGAAACTACAAAATTCGTAATCTCTAATGGATGCGATTTAAATTGTAGTAAAATGCAACACTTAAGCAAAAACACACTTAACTAAAAGTAAAATTACTGACTTTAAAAATACTCCAAAAAGTACAAAGTACACAAAAATTACAATAGCTAGAGTAAACTGTAATTAGTTACTTTAAGTAACACTAGTGTTAATACCAATTTTCCTGGTAGAATTCCCACCAAAGTTCAAAATGGCCACCATGGGAACAAAGCCAATACAGTAATTTCCTGAAAAATATTGACAGCCCGGCTGCTGCTGTACCAGCATCACTGTGACTTCACATCTATTAGCAACAGCCTGTTTATCTAGTCTCTCACTGCTTTGAATGGGTTCAAAATCAAAATCATAGTGTAACACTGGCAGAAAAAAATACTACACAACCACAACAAAAAACACTACTAATTATTGCAATTAGTAATAATAACTATTGTAATTAGTAATAATTACTAACAATTGTACTATGCTATATTACAACAGAATATAGCATACATAACATAGTCTCAGGGCCTGCATGTGAGGTTGTAATTATGTTTTTTCCGCTGTGTAATGTTTGAGGTACGTGTCGTTTCTTCCATGTTTTCTGTACTGTTCATTCAGCTCGGCACAGTCTGAAGCACAAAAGAGCCATTGAGAGGTCTGACATCACGGAGGTTACCACAACTAACGCATGCTACATATTATTATTATTACACTGCCTTATGCCTTATTAAGAAAACCATTCTGAGGCTTTGGCTCAGACAGAGTGGGAGAAGAACTGAGTCAGAGGGGAAAGAGTGAGCGTTGGTGTTCCCACAGAGAGAGAGAGAGAGAAAGAGAGAGAGAGAAACTCCAACATGGAGGAATGGGCAGCGTTTTCAGGCTGTGTCCAGTTTTGCCTCTGTTTAGGCTGCTGCCCAGCTTACTCACAAGTAACACTAATACACACAGATGAAATATGGATGCAAATGCACATACACACACGTGCTCACATTCACATGTACATTCACGCACACAAAGAGGAATGCGCACACACAAGCACAAACCGCCGCTCCCTCTGTAAACT
This sequence comes from Neoniphon sammara, assembly GCA_900302535.1. Classification (NCBI taxonomy): domain Eukaryota; kingdom Metazoa; phylum Chordata; class Actinopteri; order Holocentriformes; family Holocentridae; genus Neoniphon; species Neoniphon sammara. The sequence goes on along the minus strand of OMKZ01049845.1, from coordinate 16,892 downwards.
GGAAAAAAAAAAAAAAAGAAGAAGATGGAGGATGCTGCCAGAAAGAAAACTGGGTGGTTTGTACTTTTGGGGCTGTGCCGCCTCCTGAAACACAACAAGCCAACGAACAGTAGTACCTCGTGTAGCTCCTGCGTATGAATGTGTGAGTCTGAGTGTGTGTGTGTGAGTCTTACTGGGTCTCCGTTGGGGCCAGATGAACCCTCCCTCCCCTGCTCTCCGCGGGGTCCTGGCTCCCCCTGGCAAGGAAAAATGACAAATGAATAAATGCACTACAGACCTAAAAGACAATAATAATAGACAAGGGAGCCACACAGAGCCAAGTTCTCAACAAAGCTTGGTTGAAATGAGCTTTCTATTCAGCCTCAGCCTAACTTCGGTCAATACCGTTGCAGTTCACCAAGTTCAAGACTGAAACGTCCCATCGCAGCCTGTGATGTGTGTGAATCTTTGGCTTGACAGCGATTCAATTCGATTCTTGATTCACTAGTTGATTTAAAGGTACAGTATGTTATAAATTACTGGCGCGAATGTGCAAATGACCACAGAACAGGGGCTCACGTGTTGTAAATCAATAACAATCATTAAACTGTTACTGTGATGGCTGCTGAGGTTTTGAGCTTTCAAAATAGCCAAGCATTTATTTTGGGGACCCCTAGCTTAGCCAACAAGTGGCGGTTTATCACTGGTTTACATAAACAACCATTGAGGAAAGCAAAGCATTTGCGAACTATATCTATCAGACATCACTTTACATTTTGAAATTTTAGCTGTGGCTCACTGAGGTATGATCAGATTGAATTTATTATAATTCACAGAAATCTCTGTGCTGTGGGCAGCCATGTTGAAATGTCACAACTGGACCGATTCATGTTACATCTAGAATTCCAATTTCCCGACTTGTTCAGACGACATGGTGCGTTCATGTGCACTTCGGGCTGGGAAAGTGGAATATACGATGAAGCCGACACCACATGAACGAGACGTTAGCCAGAAACATGCATTTCAAGCTGTTGGATGCCTCAGCTTTCTCGGTCAGTTTATAATAATAATGGAATGATCACAGTGAACGGACCACATCCATGGAACTAACAGTCAGAGTTTACATTTGTTGTTCAGGTAAGCAACATATGCTGTGTTTAAATTTTAGACAAACACTGCTACTGCTGCTACAGTGTCGTAATACCCTGTCTATAGCAGGGTATTATGACATGTTGTTGCCTATATGCATCATAAAATATACATTTGCCTTGTTTCCTTTGGCTGTTGCTTGACTTGACTTGATACTTTATAGAGCTGTAACCTCATGTAGTTAACTTTTCCTATGTTGTAGGGCTGGGCGATCTATTGATATTATATCGGTATCGCGATATGAGACCGGATATCATCTGGGATTTTGGATATCGTAATATTGTGATATGACATAGGTGTTTTTACTATTTATCTTATAACTTCTGACCTCTTGAGTCTGTGTCCAGCTGCAGACAGAAACAGCCACTAGATGGTGGTAAATCTCCATAAAATTACAAATGGATGTAGATTATAGAGCTGATTATAGTGTAATTGGTATTTTGTCTTTTCTGGAATGATTTAATCTGATTCAAGTTTTGTAAACCAAGATTCATTCAAGTCAGCGTTTTGATTCAGTACTTTTAGACAAAATTTTATATCCACAAACACACCAAACATGTAGTAATGTAAGAATGTCCTTTATCATCTGAACCGTGGTAAAAAAATAAAATAAAACTATTTAACATTACTCTACTGACAAGAATGTTCTTTTTTTGTTGAATGATTTGGTTCAAAGTTTTTCATATCGATTCGAACTGATATCAAACTGATTCATTCTATTTATTTCTCTTAGCAGATCGACACAGCTGAGTTGGTTGAATTTATAATCGATGCATTGATGCAGTAAATGAATCATTAGGCCTCTAGTCAATTAAGGTGCAGTTAACAGAGTCTGGATCCAAATGAGATTTCCTATCATTGCCTAACGAGGAGGCCTTGCAATAGAAACCTTTTTCAAACCCTCATCATCCTCATCGTCACTTACTGGGTCTCCTCTTGGGCCCCTGTTGCCACGGGAACCCTGCTCGCCCTTCTCTCCAGCTAGGCCCTGATGGGAATTAGAGAGATGTTAATACACACTTTGGCAACACACACACACATACACAATGTCAATATTAATCCTACATACTCTGTCTCCGCGGGTTCCATCCGGTCCAGGCGCGCCCTGAAATATGCACACACACACACACACACACACACACACAAAAGATATCAGACAGGTCATAAATGGGACATTTCTGGGACTGTCCAGTATCTTAATCATAACTTTGGTGTAGAATCGCTTACATCATCACCGCGCTCTCCTTTGTCCCCATTGGCTCCACGAGGGCCCCGGTCACCCTGTCAAAACACAGAGCTTCACAGATATATCACACGTAGAACAAAGTCTGGGGTTATTTTGCAGGATGTAAGTTAGTATTTCTGCCATTTGGTGTGCAGTCCAAAATCTTAATGGAAGATATGAATGCGGTTTACAAGAAATGCCAAAAAATGAAGTCTGTGCTACACAGAGCCTTGCTTGGTATATGGCCTGGCTTGTGTGATACATTTGCTGTTGTTACATGAAACCCCCATACCTCCAATTGTAATGACTTTCATGTTTTCACTTAAAATGAACAGTAACATTTTCCTTTATGGGTTGAAAACCTTCTCTGAGCTGCTGGTGCTACAAAAACCTTTTAGATGTCAGAATATTCCCTGAGTAAAAAAAGGCTGTCTTGTTAGTTCCTGAGAAGCTTCCATTTTGGAGATATGAGGTTTTCATCTGATAGTCGTGATATATCAATGTCATACACATCTGTTTTGTCTTCTCTCTCTGTTTCTCTTTCTTTCATACCTTAGGCCCCAGCGGTCCAAAGTTTCCAGGCCTTCCTGGTTCACCGTCTCTTCCAGGATCTCCCTGGAACAAAAACACAGTCACTCAGTGCTGAGGGGGAAAAGGCTTTCACAGTCTTTTTTTTATATATATATATATACATGCATATATATCTTACTTTATCTCCTTTTGCTCCATAAGGACCAGGGTCTCCCTTTGGACCAGGCTCTCCCTGCATACCCTGAAAGCAGAAAACACACAGAGTTTGACTACATGATCACAAGCAGATGAAGCCACAGCGCTGGTTCTTCCAGGCCGCTGTGCTCATGTGTGTATTTGCCTGTATATGTGTGTTTACAGTGCAACTGTATGGCTTCACTTAAACAATCTGTCAGGGGAAAATGTAAACGGAGTGGTGATTAAAGAGCCGGGGGTCTCGGTCCCCCTGCCCTCAGGGCTCCAGATGCAGAGCCGCATGCAGCAAGACTGACGCTCCAAACATGCGACTTTGGCTAATCTGTAAACAACTTGTGGTTCAGCCACAGACACAAATGAAAGTGCTGGGTTTTGTGTGTTTGTGTGTGCCCATAGCTGTGTGCCTATAGCTGTGTGTGTTTGCAGAAATAGAGAGACAGAAATAGGAAGTGACTTCGTGAGTGTATGTGTGATTGTTTGTCTGGGAGTTTCTGGGACTTTTCCTGTCCGGTCAGCAAACATGATGACAATCTCAAGGAACATGATAACATCTCTTGACGGGCCTCCAGCTGGTTGTGATTCAAATAGTCTGCAATGTGTGATGTCAGAGTGAACAAGCCTCAGGTCAAGGCCCCATTGTAAGAAGTGCGAGGGCGGGATCAGTCTGAGATTAAGATGTACAACTCACGTCTGATCCGGGGGAACCTTTACAACCGGGGAGGCCGGGGAAACCCGCTTCACCCTGATGATAAAAACAAAGAAAAACAAATAAGGCAACAACCTCGACAACTTCATCGCGTCCAGTCTGACAGCCAGAGCTGGAATGGACTGGATGTTGGGATCTGTCACTCACCTTACGTCCGTCAATTCCATCTGTTCCCCGCTGACCCTTGTCTCCCTGAGAAAGAGGAACGGGTAGGAAGAGACACAGACAGAAAAAGATGGAGAGGAAGATAGAGAAAGGCGAGAGACCAAGAGAGAGTGGTTAAGACAAAATGATGTGATGCAAGATGAAATTCAGATTTCAGGGCAGCTGCTAACAGGAAGCATCATTTAGAGACAGGAAACAGCTCACCTTGTAGCCTTTGTGTCCTCTCTCACCCTGTAGCAAATAAAGAAGAGATCGATCAGCCACGTCCAATCACATCGCACCTTATATTTGGATATATGGTACATCAAGAGTAATTCTACATATACTGAACCTTGGTAAAATATACTTTCTGTATTGGTGCGCTCTGTTCATACCTTGTCTCCTCTGCCACCTCGGTCTCCCTAGAAACAGAAACATGTCGAGTTAAGATCATTGTATGCAGTTTTGTGGTAAACAAGAAGGTGGGTGAACTCTGAGTCCCTGTCAGTGATTATCCTAAGGCAAGAAACACACATGCATTAAAAAATGCTTTCTTTACCTAAAGAATCTATCTCCATTTAACTAACATCGGTTTGCTAGTACTTGTTATGATTACATGAATCCAAGCCATAAATATTTGGGTCAGCCTAAAAAAATAGATGTCTGCAAAAAAAAAAAGAGGTAGGTAAACTGGGTTTAGGTGGGTTTACCCTCCACTTAACACCTGATTACATGCAAAAAACATACTATGCTATTGCATCAGTATTCATTATCCTTTTTTAACCTCTTAATACCCGCTTTTGCCTCAAATTTCCCTTTAAATAGCTTGAAACTTAGCATAAACATTTTTTTTCCATATTTGTGTTTATTGAGTGAAATATTCAAACCCAAGATGGTATTGTTTTTATGGTCAGGGTTAGAAAATATCTAGATGTTTGTGCATCTTTTTATACACATTTCCCTGTGACTTAGCAGGACATATTTGGTATCTTTAGAAACCTTGGGATCTCCACTACAATTTAAAATGAAGTTTTGAGAGTTTGAGCAAAGCTCGGCCCCTCAGCAACGATGAACCCACCGATGGGACAAAGCAGGTAGTAGGGGACTTTAGGAGTTATTATTGCCATTATTGCCAAAGTGTCGTTACTACCCTTTATATTCAACTGATTCTGTTGATCCTTTTGGTTTCTGGTCTGGTAAAAAGAATAATGTTTGAGTTTAATAAGTGAGAGAAGTGACCCTCTTCCCTTCAGAGTGCAATACCTTCATTCCACGGTAACCAACAGGACCAGGATCTCCAACACTGCCCTGTAACACAATGAGAAATAAGGATTAGAAAATACAAAAGGCAGATTTGTCATAATCTTGCCAAGCTGTTGCACTGTTTGGGTAAATCTAAAGAGATCTAATGATGTTGCAATGTTGCAATCCTTTGAGTGTGCGTGTGTTTAGCAGGCAGGATGGGAGCTACTTACAACGTCTCCAATATCTCCAGGCTCTCCTGGCATTCCTTGTCTACCTGTCTCACCCTGTAGAGAGAAAACAAACCAAAGGTGAGTTAAAAGGTTTGAATGGGATGGTGCAATGCTGCTGTGTGCATTTGTCCATTAGGTGTTCTTAATTTTCCTTTGAACCATCAACCATGCATAGTCCAAATTAACAAAAAAACAAACAATGCGGATTTCTGAGATATTCGTGTTATAATCTCCCACCTTTGAGCCGCGGTCACCCTCTGGTCCTTTGGGCCCTCCTGGAGCCTGCAGACAAAACACAAGCGGTGATGTAATCGCTCAGAAAACACGAAGACTAAAAAAGCATTTGAGATATATTAATGTTACTTACACTGCAGTCGAAAGAGCAGCACTGAAAACAAAGAAAAAAAAGGATTATGAACACCTTAAAGGAGGTTTCAGGCAGATTATGGTCACATCATTATCATCTGTATCAGTAAGTACAGCTGTGATTTACAATGGCTACATGCAACATGGAGAAATGTCAAGTCAAATTAGATATTCTTAGAAATAATACAAGTATAATCATATAAATGAATCTAATGGCTAATCTATTTGCTTAAATAAAATAGAGGAACTTAAACATCACCTACTGTCAACTGTAAGACAGAAGCAACCTTTCTTTCCAATCAATCTAATGTCTATGAAATTACCGTTTACATTAACCTTTAAATTAAACTATAGTAAGCAAAGATACACACAAATACTGAAATTCATTTTCTTTCAAACATTACTCGAAATGACATACCACATCCTTTGTCTCGTTTGTCTGAAAAAGAGAGGAGAGAGCACAAGTCAGTTTAATTCTGAATCAGTTTTTCATTTTCAAAATTAGTGCAAAAATGAGAGGAGAAGAGAGGACACATACGATCATGTCGATGATGGTGCGAATGGTCCCCATCTTGGTGGTTCTGGATTCATCTGCAGCGGTGAAGTTCTGTCTGTAGCTCTGGTCTGTGGCAATGACAGACAGTCTGGTGTCCTGGTCAGACAGAAAACACAAATATAAACATCTAAAGCTCCAAAAAATAGAACTTGGCCCCTCTTTTAAAAGCTTATCTCCTTCACACAGATGTTATCTATGATTCCTAGATTCACAGATGTACATGATGAATGCCCCGCGACTGACCTCATCCTCCTTCAGACTATTTTCAAGCCAAGTTATTATGTCATGTTGAAGTTTGGGTGACCTATCCCTTTTTGTCTGCGCCCTGGCAGCGGGCCCTTCGGTCCAGTGTGAAAAGTTGCTGTTTTTTCTTGACAGAAATCTACACAAACGCATCACATTGCACGTTTCAAAATCTGGTTTATAAACTGAGTGTCATCTTTTGATGATGCGTGGAAATCTGTTTATGTGGATACATCTGAACATGCTTTTAAAGAAACGGTATTGCCTCCAGATGATTTATCAGGAAATGTAGGTCAAGCAGGGCTGACTGATATGTTAAAAAAGTCTTACTGGAATTATTCCGACAAATATTGCGATTTAAATCATGGCTTTAGTGGGAATGATAATTTTTACATCATAATTTTCATTTTCATTGAGAAAACTATTAAAATGATGATGATGTAATTTTTGAGGTCAGGGCATCTCTGTGGCACCACAATACTTCCTTTATAATGCTCTTTTGTCACATATTTTACTTTTGTCAAAAACTGCAGCTCCTACGATTTGGATATCGCACTTTGCCATATTACAATTTCAATAATACTTTAATTAATTGTTCAAATGTAGTGATCATTTTATAGCACTTAACCCCATTGACCACCATATATATTCTGTACAGTTTAGCAAAAGCTCAGCGCTGCCCCCGATGACCAAAAGACTGCGCTCTTTTTTTTCTGTCCCACAGCAGTCAGTGGCCGTGGTTCAGGTACATCTTCAAAAATAAATATGATAATGTTAGGGTGAGTGGGCATGGATATATGTGTGTGTGTGTGTGTCTTATACCTCCTGGTCAGGTGAGATGGCGACTGCAAACACTTTAACCCCGTGTTGCCTGGCCTCGTTGGCAGCCTCCTGCACGCCTCCACATGGCTCCTTGTAGCCAGTGATGGGATGGCCGTCAGTCACCACCACGATGTACTTGTTCTCATGGTAGTGGGAACCCCTGTGCACAAGAACAGGTATCATCAACCTTCACTGTAGCTGGTCTGCCAGCGTGTGTGTCCGTCTGCGTGTGTTTGTGCATTGTCATTACCCTACGAGCAGCTCGGCGAGGCCTCTCTTGATGGCACAGTCGGTGTGTGTGCCCTTGCCGATGTATTTGATGGTGTCGATGTCACTCTTCAGTGCCTGGCGCTCGGTGGCGATGTCACTCAGCTCTCGCACGAGGATGACTTCGTCACTGTAGTGCAGCGCTCCTGAGTTCCACGTCAGGTAGCGGTCACATGGGTGGCGCCTGGGTAAATAACATGGTAAACACAGGATGACATTCAGGTGAGCAATGAACATACCGGGCTACACGATACTTCAATATTATCGTTTATCACCTCTCAGTGGAATCATATTGTGATGATGAGGTGATTTTGGGATATTGTGATGCATAATTCTGCTAAAGTGATGATGTGAAGCAAATTTCTACTCTTCCTCTTCTTCTATTCTTCTTCTTCTATGATTTTGCAACCGTGTCATATTGTGATATATTGATATTGGAAAGAAAATGGTAAGAGTATCATGATATTGATTTCACCCTTATCACCCAGCCCTAGGTGAACGCCATGTTGTTGTACAAGGTTGAACAAATGGAGGTGTAATCAGGCCCAAAGCAGGCCTGGCCCCACCCAGTGTGTGTGTGTGTGTGTGTGTGTGTGTGTGTGTGTATGTGTCTTACATGTCTTTAAGTTCATCTATGAAGCGCTTGGTGAAGTCTTTGATCTGGTCGATGTAAAAGTTGGGAGGTTTCTGTCTGAGGGCAACACTCTCTGATGTGTCCAGCACGAAGAAAAGGTCAACAGGACACTCTGCTCACAAAAAAAAGAAAAAACAAAAAAATCATCACTATCCATCACCAAACATCCATACAGCAACCACACTGCTGCCCATTGGTACCCAAAGTGATGAGTCAGCGGTGATGAGACAACATATGCATCTCACAATATGATTAGATACACGACGAGTTCATGATTTGATACAATGTAATAAACAAAAGCTCCATGACAACAAAGCCTGACTGTGCAGAATTCTGTTTATGTCTGAGCTACAGGTCTTTCTAGCAAGGGCACTGGCCTGCTGAGAATGTAAACAATTTAGAAATGTTGCCATTACAAAGTGCAAATAAGAGAGCTAGTGAAATCGTCATGGGAAAGCCACCTCATTTGTGATTATTAAATCACACTAACAATAACCTAATATCACAGTTCATTTTTCTGCTCCACAATTCGTACTGTCACATTTTGGCAGTATACTGGACTTCGATATATGCTCGCATCCCTAGAAATCAAAGAACTAAAAAATTTATTGGTGCACGATCCACACACCCGCCCATCCCTCCATCCCAGTCACAGTTATCAGTCCTGCAGCACTGGAGGCCTACAGGCCGGCATGATGACCATCCTGGGAGCCACAGGCATCATGCTGGCTATTATGAAGCAAGTCTAACAGTCCCATCCATCCTCATACAAGCAGAGTTAAAGCAGGTGTAGGCCTCCAACTATCTGGATCCACAATATGGCTGTCTCCATCTGTCTCTGGAACCCATCAACCCTGAACAGCACCATGGCAGATGAGCAGGCCTGAACTTTAATCAGCTACTTTACTTTTTTCACATCCAACACTTTGATGTCTACTGCACTGGTGGGAGAAAGTCGAGATTGGACCTGAAACTTTTGGCTTTCTCTATAGGCCTAGCCTCTATAAGTGTGACCACCATGACTGGGCCAAACTAGGGCCTAGTCATAGTGAACCAGGCTACTATCACCATCCTCCCTAATGTGCTGCTGATACTGCATCTCTACTGCTGCTTCTGAGGGCGCATCAGGCTGGAAGCTCTGTCAAACCAAATGAGACTAAACATCTGGACTATTTCCTGTAGCAACATCAACTCAGCATGCCAAGTTACGTTCAGACACGTAGAGAGAGCACCAGACCCGATTTAATTTTTCTTTTAGACCAGGAACAAGTGCGTTTCCTTGAAAAGCAGAGAATATCTTTTAGGCAAACTTACCCGCAAACCTGGGTCGTTGGACCTGTATTTGCGCCCCAGCCAAGGCGCACAGCAGCGCAAGGAGAACTCCGAGAGTCTCCATAGTGGAACTGCAAATATTAAAAAAAACCTACAATAAACTATAACACCCCTTTCCCCGAAAACACACCGAACCTCTCCGACCCCAAACCCGGCACCTCTAAACCAAATTGACGAACTTTAGGTATTCCAGCGCTCCGGCTGCAGCTAGTCCGGGGTTGAAACCAGGAGCGCGCAGAGGAGGACCAGAACGCATAGAGGAGGAGGGAAGGAGGAGTTCACGCGCCCTCTGGGGGCGCGGAATCGGCGGGAGCGCGCATGTGAGACCAAGAGCGAAAAAGTTTAATGAGAATCACAAAATCATGCTCGCTTCCTTACACAGGGCCCAGAGGGAGAACTTCCATGCAAACACGCGAATAAACAACTGCAAAACAGAGTTCACGTGATATGATAGCAGGAAGCAATTTTAAAGCATTTTAATGTCTCTCTTTGCACGAGAGACGGTGCTTGGAAAATCAGCTTGGCTATTCTCTTTTCATGGTGATTGTATAACATGTATAAACCTAGCAAATGTTTTCTTTTACGCTCACCCATACATATACAGGCAACCATCCTGCACACGCCCACACAAATGCAAAGAAAAAAAAACTATCAAGAACTGCAATACTGAATATATGCATCCTGGTTTAATTTCATCAGGCTTAATGATGAACAGCTGACAAACATCTTGCAAACATTCTGCATTCTCTCTCTGTAAATGTCCCCGCTCTCTTCCATGGAAGTGGAAGGGGGGAGGCTGGAAGTTTGAACACATCTGGTACACTTCAGCGTCCAGACCTGACCTGAACATGAAAGAAAAGGCAGAGGCAAAGAGGGGAGAGGAGGAGGAGGGGGTTGGGGGGCATAGATGGATGTTCTTGGCTCTGCGTCCTTTTCCTGGGCAGCTGTTTTGTCAAGACTTGA
>OMKZ01049839.1:4853-25522 GCA_900302535.1 Neoniphon sammara | reverse complement strand
TAGTTAATAGCAACAGACCCATAAGCCAATATTTACTCAACGAGCTGCTTGTAGGTGAGAGATCAGAGTGAGGCTGCACATAACAGGTGTGTATCAGGGAACGCCCTGTTCAGTTGGGGCCTGAGTCACAGAGCTGGCAGGAACAAAGTTCAGTCAGTCACTTATGATGTGACTGTGTGGCTGGACCCATACCCATATTCCCAATACCCAGACATGAAACATATTTCCATGTGTCACATTTTCATTTATAGAAATACTGTATATGTCATATATACATATATTACAAATACATGCTCCCCATCCTCCCCAGATTTTTGAGTCACCATCCTTGACTGTCAAATATGTATGTTGAGCAGGTCTATGTGTACATATATGAACATATAAGACCAATATGTTGTTTTCATATATGCACATATAGAAGTTACACATCAGCATGTCCAGATGGGGGCATGTGTGTTTGGTTCATATTTGACTATAAGTAACAACAACATTTCTCTGGTATTGGAGCGTATATGTTCATATATTAGATTTCTGCAGGTTTCCATTCCAACCTAACAGAACAGCAGATTTCACCAATCAGCACACCTTCAGCTGACCAGAAAAATCACCTGCTGCAGTTTTTGGTGTGAATGAAAACCTGCAGACTCTTGGCACATGGTTGCCTACCTCTGCTCTACTGACTTTCCAGTCTATGTTTATATATTTTTGTGTTTTTAGATTATTTTTTGCCTCCATCAGACAGTTCAGAGAGAAGGTGCTGACATGTGATAAAGGTCCTGGATTCAAAACGAGGACTTTCACCCTATGCACCCGAGCCACCTGAGCCACCGGGATGCCCCATCTCCCATCTATGTTGTATGGCTCTACGTCTGTCCACCCCAGTCTGCCGCGCGCAGCTCTGGGCTTCTCCTCTCTGTGGCAAACAGCCAATAGAATAAAAGCAGAGGAAAGCAGCAGATCTTGGGCCTGATACTTCCCTCCCAGCGCTCAAATGGATCAGTCATGCATAGAGGCCATTGTTGGAGCCCGCAGCTGGGAAAGGAGACCAGGAGGCCAGCTAGTGGAGGGATGCCTGCCTGTCCCAGCCTCCTTCAAGTCCTCTCCCCTCCGGCCTCATTTCATTTTAACCTGCCCTCGTCTAATTTCCTGCGTGCCAGATTTTTTTTCCCAGAAGAGACCTACCAGACACCGGGTGTTTAGCAAAATAAAGGTGTCCATGTAGGGGGGTCCCGGGACATGCCCCACCAGGAGATTTTTTTGCAAATAGGCTGTTATATGGCTGTTTCACATTAATTTTAAGGGGAAGAGACATACCAAAACAACATGCTCTACATACCCCAATCAGTGTAGTTGAATGGCATAAAATCATTAACTTTGTATAAAAGCAACAAATTTGTAACATATCAATTTGTTGTTCCAGTATTAGTCAAATGGATATTTATCACTTCCTGAACATATCTTTACATATGAAAATATGAAAACCAACCACTTTATCATGTTTTATAACAGCTATACACCTCTGAGTGTAAAATCAACTGTCCCCACTGCATGTTTGAAGGTTTATTAGGCTCCAGACAGACAGTAACAAATTAGTTGGAAGAGCAAGATATACAGTAAGCAACATTTCATACAGGTCCGTCCATTATTTTGGTCACTGTTAATGTGTACAAAAGCTCATGACTTGGAATCTAAATACAGTCTATATTGGCCAGTGTAGTTGACTAACAGCTCTCTAAGCCTGAATTGCACAGCAACTCAAAACAAAGCACCGATAAAACAGAAATGTATTGTCCTTCTGAGGCTAAAAATGAGACTGTTCTAATTAAAAAGCAACCTATAGTCTCCAACTGGCTGGGAAAATACTCCGCTGTTTGCTGTGGGAAATTGCACTGTCAGAAAAAAAAGACAAAAAACACCAAAATATATATATATTTTTTTCCCTGACAGTGTGAATGCAGAGAGTGGTTCACTGTCTTAAGGATCTGTTCCTTTCCTTTTGAATCAGTGCATGCTTATCTTTCAGATTGTACAGTAGTAAAGTGGATCCAGCAGCATCGCAAATGAAAATGGCAAAACAATGGCCATTATGATTTTACTGAACTGTCTCTTCAAATACTTTTTGATTTACCCCCCCCCTACAAACACAAACCCCGGCCCAAATAAATTAGCCAGTATTTTTCCCAAAGTCATATAATATCATGTAGACTGCAGTGCAGTTATGACATGAAGACTTGACTGCTTTGTCAGAAACTGTCTTCAGGTTCTCACGCTGTTCAAATTTCCAAACACTGACGAGTCTACCAGGCATTTCAGCTATTTTCACTGCAGATCCACATTACAAAGCCAACATATTGCCGAGAGCCATTTGCTTTACATAAATAGACACAAAGTTACAAAAAAAATTATCATATATAGACTGAAATATTTAAAATTCTGACTGATATCCACAAAAACGAGAGGGAGAAGAGAAGCAGTGGACAACAGAATGCTCGCTTCACTGTATTTGATCATAGGCAAATGTCTTTATCTCTAAACAGTTTAGTCAATCTTAATTTGCTAAATTCATTAGTGACAAAGTTAAATATCCAATGTCTGAACAAACACACTTTTATTTGAGTAAACAAATACATCCAAAAGGTCACTAATATTGGAAAAAAAAAAAAAGACAAACATTTTTGCAGCCGTACTATCCGATATGGCAAAGCGACTAGTTCCATCATCTTCAGCTGCAGACAAGATGAATGCAGCCACTGTTCAGTCCAAGCAGCTGTCGTCCAGTTCAACGGCGCGTTCCGTGAACATAATCTTGTCATTTTACGTGGAGCTCAAAGCGCTAACGTCGGGTCAATAACGCCACATTGAAAACACAGTCATCAAAGATCTGAGAATCCTTCATGGCCTGCAGAAAAAGTAGTTTGTGTTCACTTTAGTGTCCAGTGGCTCGCTTGTATCTTCTATAGCTTGAACCTGACCAGAGGATTGGTGGCATTTTCAGGCACCCACAATCCCTCACTGGCCCCACACACCCTCATCTGTCTCCACAAATCTTTGTTTCTCTCTACAAGCCCTCATCTGTCTCTACAAACCCTTGTCTGTCTCCTAGCGGGAAATTAACGGAGCATCCTTAATAACGTCCTCAAGTCTTTCCAATAACAATCCATCTCTATCTGTCTAACCACTTCCATTCCGTCCTGTCTACCCGTCCTTCCCCAGCTACTGTATAGCTGAACGGCTGAAACTGTATAGTTTCAGTACCAGGCAGCACGGGCTTGGTCTGTGGAATTAAGAAGGGACTTTTATCTTCGACCTTGGCTGTTTCTCTTAGCAGGAGGAGAACACATGGCTGATGTTTGTGTGTGAGGGGGTAAAATGGGTCAAGAGGGGGACACATAGAGACAGACAGAGACAGACAGACAGTTGTTGACAGACAGGGTCGTGGTCACACAGCCGTCTCCTGGTCTTCTCTCTGGATCATCTGGTAATGTTGGCGGTTCTCCAGATATTCAGCCAGCTCCTGGTCCTCGGCCTTCTCAGCGCGCTGTTTGGGCGTCTCACCCTAGCAAGAGAAGTCAACCTTTTATTACAGTCTCTAACTTTAGCATCTCGAGCGTTAAAGGAATACTCCAACATTTTGGGCAATATCCCATTTTGCCAGCTTAACCAGGCTGAGAGAAGATGTTTGATACCATTTTCACCTTTGTACGAACATGGTTAGCATACCATGTTCAGTTAGCACAAAGACTTAAAATACACATCTTGGATTTTTTTTCAAAAGTTAGACGGTAGGAACTATAACTACAAGATGTGTATTTTAAATACACAAGATATGTTGTGTAAATAAGACTGTAAGGTTTATTTTTTCACTTTGACGGAGCTAGGCTTGCTGACTCCCATAGACTTCAAGTCTTTATGCTAAGCTAACACGAAATGCTAACCATCAGAATCGAACCAGTGGACGTACAGAGGTGAAAATTATGTTGAACACCTTGTCTCAGTCTGGGTAAGTCGGCAAAAGGGGATACTGCCCAAAACGCTGGAGTATTCCTTTAAAGCTGAAATCTGTAACTTTCTGTATGTCTTCACTCCACGTTGCCGAACTAAAGTCAAGATGGAGGATGTTTAGTAGAGTGAAAATGTCATCAGCCAGCAGTTAATGCAAACACAAATACACTTGTTACTGAAGTGTTGAAATTTGAAAGTAAAATAGCAAAGGATGATGTAATTATTCCTCCCATACTCTCTGACTACACAATCCATCACTGGGTGCTCAGTAGGAGCACCTCTATAGACTGGGGCTCTTTATGTTTGTTAGCTCATTATGTGTAACACTGGTTAGCAACATACAATGCTTAAGTGAATTATGGCATACATTTGTTTAGGCTGCAGAAATAAGGTGTGGACTCATATCTGACGGAAGTCAAACAGCTTGGTGTACTGTAAATCCACATACCAGGAAGTAGGAAGGTGGGTTTTTTTATCTTTAATGGCAAAGTCAACAAGGTAATAACCCCATAAACTACAATTTTCCCTTAAATTTCCTCTTAAGTAGTTAAAAGGTTAGAAAAAACATTTTCTCCATTCATTTTTCCATTTTTTGTATGACAGTGTCACATATATATTCTGTATCTGCTGGTTGCAGCTTCACTGAAGCTCCATCACACTTATATTGAGTGAAATATTCAAAGCCAAGATGCCATTGTTTTATGGCTGCAGCATTACATCAAATAAGAAATATCGACATGTCTTATGCATCACTTTATACACCTTTCCCTGTAATTCAGCAGGACATATTTAGGATCTTTGGAAACCTTGGGATCTCCACTAGAATTTAATAATGTTTTATGGGTTTCAGCAAAGCTCAAATGTGCAGCAAAGACAAACCCCACTGTGGGAGCTGAAGAGGTTAATAGTTACAACCGCTACGCTTTGGTGTCATAGTTTCACTCGCTGCAATCACCCCTGCCCCTCCCCAGTGATTAAATGTTCTTAATCCATTTTCAATTCTGAGGAATTCAAAGGGTAAATTAATTGAGACAGTGACTCTCCTGGGTCTCGTCACACCAACTGGTGTGAAAATGCTCATGCTTCACTCTAACATCAGTAGCCCTCCAACGCTTTGTCCAATTGTCCTCCTGTGAATGCTAGAAGAAACTTGATGCTTGTTAAAATGGCAGCTATGTTGACAGGATCAGACTTTTGAGAAGCACACTTAGACAAAAGACACCCAAAGTCAGAATGTGTGTGTGTGTGTGTGTGTGTGTGTGCGCGCGCGCGCACATCATGTCAGGCCCTACTCTGCATTAATGTGAAAAACTGTTGAATGGATAAATGGCTGTGAAGACACCCCAAGGGTTAAAATGTCTGAAGTGCCTAGAAATCAGGGCACAGGAAAAATTTGTATTGCCCCGGGGAAATAGTTAAGTTGTGAAAGATGTCACTCAGAGCCGACGTGAGTTATAATTATACACTCTGTACATTCTGTACATTCTATACAGGCTTTTAAGCATTACAGATGAAGACATCCAAAGGCCTTTGAAGGTAATAAATATCTTCATTACTGGGGTCTAATAACATACTCCATGTCTGTAGGTGTGAAATTTTGAATGTAAATAAATCCAAATTCATATGCAAACTCTATAGTTCATCATTAATACTGACATGCTCCCTTTTGAATGAACAAAAAGAAGGCAAAGTAAGAAATATGCATTTATCTAGATTTATTTGAGGAATGTATGCATGTCAGTCTGAAAAACTTACAAGTTGTAAGAGCCATTTGTATTTGTCAGATAGCTAGATAGATAGCTAGCTAGCTAGCTAGCTAGATAGATAGATAGATAGATAGATAGATAGACAGACAGATAGATAGATGCTACGAGTGGAAAAGCGAGGGACAGAAATGAAAGGAGAGAGAATAATAGAGGGAAAGAGAGAAAGCCTCAGCTCCTCCCTAACCATGGAGTGAAACTAGGCTCCATACCAAAAGTGGACACACTAAGTGACACATGAACTCTTTTCATTTGCTAGGAGGAGGAAAAAAAAAAAAACTCAGATTATGGGCTGCTTCCTGTTGCCACTGGCTTCACCATGGCAACGGTGCACTACGGCCATTGTGTCTGTCGGAGAGAGGCCGGGGATCCTGCGGTGCTTCGTTTCTCAATGACACACAACATTAATCACTTTATAGAATTAGGTCAAATACTGCTGGAGATCCATTTAAATACTGGTAGGACTATACAGGCTGGTGGCAGTCACTCTGAGAGCGCTGCACAGTGGGCTCAGACAGTCCTGTGAACTACATCACAAACGGGCCGACTGGAACCAGTCAGTGTTGACAGGATGTGGAGATTTGACAGCATGGGTGTTAACAGGGATAGTGTTGGGTGTTGTTTAAGGGAAAATGCGCCCTAAAAAGTTTAGCGCTGTTTAAAAAAAAAAAAAAAAACACTGCTGGAGGCTGTCATTTTGTTGCTCGGGGTGTTTTCCTTATTCCCATGGATCAATGGCCAAATGCAGATTACGTGACATCACGTCATCTGCATTCCACTGCAGAGGAGGAAGACGCACCAGTTTCTCCGCTGGCAGCAGCCTCAATGGACCAGAGTGCAATGCAGCCACAAGACATGTTGTGCTTTGAGTAAGTTGTTTGACTATTTTTTTTTTTCTCTTTATATTTTACGTTTTGTTTGTTGTTTTTTGCCTCGTTGCCTTCTTTTTCGGTTTTAGGAGCTCGGGCCTGCGGGTTGAAAAAGTTTGAAGCACAATTCAAGTGGATTTGATGGACTACCCTAAAATTAATGCATCAAAATAACATTAAACATACATCTACAATTAGTATATGTAATTTTTGCCTCATTTGAGATGTTCTGACTTTAAGTATAGGTTTTTATGCTTTCCATTGAACAAGAAATCAAACAGTTAAGGAGAAGTACAGATTAGCTTTTGGCTCCTCCCCACCATTTACCTAACCTTCTTGTTGCATTTGTAACCCATGATATAAATATTTGGAACTTGTAGTTTTTTTCTTATTCAGATTGTAGCCTGGTTCATCAGATAAAGAAGTTTGGAAGTAAAGAAAGAAATGAGCAGGTTTGACAGAGCTATGTTTAGTACACATCTAGGGCTAAAATGCTAATCAAGACTTTAGGGGCTACTTCATAAACACTTACGTTACCTAGAAAATCTAACAAATCTACTTTTTGCTGTCACTTTCCCTGCAACTTCAGCTGATTCTCCGGTGTGACCCTCCGTTCAGAGAGGTTCAGTTCAGTTTGGCGTTCATGATGAACATGTTTCTCTCCACCAACATCAACAGTTCACTTACAGATTAGCAGAGGCTAGAAACAGAGTATTTTTTTCTCACACTGGCACACTGGAACAAAGATCTTGGACTGGATTCAAATAAAGAGGTTGCGGTTATATAGTATTAAACTCTTGAGCCACCGGGACGTCACGTGACCCACTTTTTCTCGACTGGAAAAACTCGCTCTGCTATCGGTTAAAACTCGCAGGTGAATGCAGCAAATTCCCTGCCCTGCTCTGCACATCACTGATAGTTATTCTGGGAAATCTAACCGGAGTAGACGAGGCAGGTTGCAGGAAAGTGAGCACACCAAATACAGGAAGTTGCCATACTTGCAATACATGAATAGCAGGTAAACACAGGTGTTGTGCTGCGGTCACATTAGCACTAAACTCAGACGGAAATTGCAATTGAAAATTATCACACCGCCCGCACAGGAAATGCAAAGGTCAGAGTTCACTCTTGTTCAACTTTGACCTGCGAATTCACACATAACAGCCAATACAACATCTCATGACTGCAGCATTACTTGTAACATTAATTAAGGTTCTGTTCCAGCTGAGTGAATGGAGCGGAACCTTAATTAATGCCATAAGTAACAGCTGTGTTTACTTATGAAATGGCTGCTGTGCAAAAAGGCCTGTTGTTGAATGAAAAAATCAGGAGATGAATAAGGAATCATGTTGATCTGATCGGCTGTTAGCAATCAATGACGGTGAAAAGTTCGGCCTTTTGAGCCTCCACATATTAGCCGAGGTTCCCTGATTACACAAATGGGCTTCTAGTGGTTTGTTGATCGTTTTGCTCGCAGTGTGAACACAGCCTCAGCTTTGGTTCTGAGTGTTTACTGTGTTGGTGTTGGCATTCAAGTTTACCTGCAGGTCTGTCTTCATGAGTGACGCGCCGGCCTCCACCAGGAAGTGACAGATGCTCCTCTGGCAGGAAGTGGCTGCTTTATGGAGCGCTGTCTCACCTCTAAGGACACACACACACATACAATACAATAAATAGTCACACATAAAAGAATAGTCTTAATAGTCTCATAAAAGAATAAATGTCTTTAGAAGTATTAGGTATTTGTTGTGGCCGGCTGGGATCTTCTGGTGGAACAAATATAGACTGAGAAAGGTAAGGCCGACTGGACAAATCCAGTGCTTTTTAAAGCACTGGCTTTAAAAAGAGAACAGAAAGAGATGTAACATAGAGGAACAGAAACTTCACTTACGTCTCTTTTTCTGTTACATCCAGGTGAGGTGTGGGCACTAAATGTAGAGGAACAAAAACAAAATACTGTCAGACATACAGCTGGTGACTAATCCGTCACTATCACACTGACCAATTTGATTCCAACAGGCTACTCATTGGGTCTGTCCAAAATGGAGATTATACAGTCATGTGCTGGTGGGAAGGTAAAACATCTGAGATCTATCACTATTTTGAGCCAATACTGAGTATCTCAACATCTTTTAGCGTTTCCATGCCAAAAAATAATAAGATTTCAGTTCAGTTTTAAACTGGGCAGGGTAGAAAAGCCTCTGCAACAGCATGTAGAACACAATGGGACGCTTTACATTGCAATCCTTATCTACATTATATGTTTACATTTCAATGGTAGATCTGAAGAGGCTGAAAATAAAGAATACTGTGTTTGGAACGGGGCATGAAAATTAACATATCTGCATTGTTCGAGCAGAAACTTAAAGATCTAACAGTCATACTGTATACATGCCACACACATACATATTGTACACCAGCATATTCCACCATATGGCAACCAGTCATGCTAAAATTATTAGCACATTAATTTTATTTTAATTGGAAATAATCTCTTTATGTAAATGGGAGCTGAAATGCAACTGTGGTGCAGTAAACACTGGCATGCCACAGGCCGTGTACTTGCAAATGGTCCTGACATCAGCATGTACGTGCAAGTGAAATACAGTCCTTCTCCCCAGCAGAAAGTGCAGCTAAATCTGCCATCTACTGGTTGACGGTGTGTGATGCCAAAGTGCTCCCTCTTGCTTTGCTCGGCAGTTCAGACTGATGTGTTAGTAAACCGCAGGTGAAAGCTGAGCTGAGGAATCACCTGCAGGAAGAGCATCTGGCTGCTTGCCTGCAGGCCATCTATCAACAGCCCACCAGCAGAGGAAGTCCCCAAGCAGAGAGCTGTAAATCTTTTCTTGAAGAAGAACAGAAAGGCTCAGCTGCTCAACGCAAGGCTGCACAATTTGCAGCCAAGCATAGCAGGCCCGTGACTGCTTTGTCAATTGTGTTTTCAATGTATTGTACAGTAGCAGAAAGCATTACAGTCAGCCACAGTATTGTGAGCCTGGGTCACATTAACTAGCAGCAATTTTATGACTTAATAACTGTTTTTAGGTGAAAACTCTTTTATTTTTATTCATTATTATTATTATTATTATTATTATTATTATTATTATTATTATCATTATTATCATTATTATCATTATTATCATTATTACATTGTGGAGTTTTTAGATTACTGGAGATTCAACACCTGGAGAATAATGGGGATAGCACAGGTTCAAGGAACAGTTTTAGTTCCTTCAGGAGTTTGTGTATTATGAGATACATCTGCCCTATATTTTGCTATCTGATATATTAAACATGGTCTGCCTTTTTTGTCACTACTTGCTTTGAAATTTATTTTAATATACTGAAATGCTTGTAATTCATGGAAAATAACTTTTTGAGGTAGGCCTGCTTTCCCCTCTCTGCCAGTAGAGAGAGTTGTAAGCTTGGTATGCAGTTTTCTCACACACCACTTGATGGGAGCCAGGAGCATCCCAGCCTACTACAGAGGAATTGTTTACTGATGAGGATGGTGATGGCTTGAGCTATGTTAAGCCTCTAAGAAAGAACCAGAATAATACAGGAACTCAGGCGATATTGCCTTCAAAATATAAGCTCAAAATTTATCAACTGAGCATCTTAATGCTGATTATTGGATTTTCTTATCTGCAAGTCTAGCGTACAGTATGGCATGGATATGACTTCAAATAGTCTTTGTTTTGCTAACTTTTGTGCTTACATGATTGTGTATTTTTGACAGAAATTTGCACAGACCTACATATATATATATATATATGAATATTTTACATCAGATTAAGCATATTTATATAGTTTTTGAAATATAAAACATTTGCATGACCATGAATAACTATATGCAATATTAAAACAACCCATGTTTCATGATTGACAAGAAATTGACATGGAATAGTCCTTAAACCCATAACGCATATTGTTCTGTCCCCCAGGCTGTAATGCACTTTGCTGAACCTGAGACTGTCATTCTAGCTGTATCTTCAGCTCAGAATGAGTGTGAGAAAGACAGTCATGGTAGTTCAGGCTGTAGCCAAGGCTACATGATGGTTTTGCCGTATCCAGGCTATAAAACCTCAGAAGACCATGAGAATGAGATTGCTAAGCAGAGTAGTGTGTTTTATACCTGGTGGGACAATATGTGTCATGGTCTAAAGGACCATTGACTGTCTGTCTTTTCTTGGTCATTGTGAGATTGAGGTGGTTCTAATACTGCACATGCAATTATTCAGTAGTCCTGTCTGGAGACAGATTTATAACATAAATAAGAGCTTAAGTTTGAAATGTCTCCAAGACACACTGAAGATCTCAGACCACCAATGGAGGTCGTTAAAGTTTCTCAATTATTTGGAGAAACCAAAACACAACAAAGTGTAAATACACCATGTGTTCACTCCATAGCCCTGTGCAAATTAAGCAGGCAGCAACCAGCAGAATTGTCAAAATGGAATATTTATCAAGATACTCTAGAGAAACAAGGGATGCGAGGAGATTACCACAAAAGCTATCCCAGAAGAAGTGGTAAGTGCTGCACTTTCTGTTTTGGTGAAGAAAAGAGATCCAGTGTCAGACACATGTTTTAATGACAGATGTATAGCCCATCTCATTTCAAATTGAGACATGTTGATGTCAGTTGTTAAAAACAAACAAAAACAGCGTTTTGCTTTGAAAGGCATAACCGGAAACCCTAATATCAATTACGGTTGGATTTACACCAGAGGCGGGCTGCCACTCAGCCGCTGAGCCCCGCCCCTTTAGGAGAATAGGACCAACTGCCCTGACCACCAGCCACAGAAAGCAGTCATTCCGGAGATTTGTTACTCTCTGTATCTCTGTAACAGAGGCAGACTTCACGATGCCTGCAGACCACATTCAAGGTAATATCTATAAACTGTTGTGCGGGTCTGTGTATTTTCTGGACATTTGGTATCTCTGTGACATGCTAACCCCAGCCTCCCGGCTTGCTGCTGATGAACGGTTTTTAGCTAACCTACCGTTGGAGCATTGAGTCTTTACAATGGAGCATCAGTACTGTAGGCCGGCTAGCTAACCAGCTAACCTTGGACACACTGATGATATTATTTCAGTAACATGATTTTTCTCTTTTTTTAGGAGGGAAAGCCTTTGGACTATTAAAGGCTCAGCAAAGGGAAAAATTGGAGGAAATTAACAAGGTATGCCTGCTTTGTCTTTTGATATAGGCTAGTATTTCACTGGCTTTTTTAATTTATTGAGCATGAATAACGTTACACTTGGCGTTGGTCCTTTCTATCAGAGAGAGAGAGAGGCGAAACTGATGGGTTTTAACTATATGAGGAGCTGGCCATGTCTTGCTAGAGTCGGAAACAATTAATTTCATAATGTATCACAGCTGATCACATTTAAGCGTGATGCAACGGATTTCACATTGATTTTTTGGGGTAACTTGTTGAATGGCCGCATGCTGTTACATGTCTGTGTGGAGGGAGGGGGCATTCCTGGCGACTGACCATATCAGTCGGCTGGTCACTATCTGTTAAAATAAAATTTGTGTGTTTTTTAACACTGTATTCCGCGTAGTAATATACCCCCGAGACTACTTGGGTAGCTGTGAGGCCACCTCTGTTACTCCCGTTATCCCCTTGCGCTTCGACGGGAAACAGGTGTCTGGGACCGGGAGGCGGGCTGAATGAGCTCTTTGTCTATTTGGGGCTGGGATAGGCCTGCCTCATTCCGTTAGCTACCTCTGTGTAGTTCCCATAGATAAACTAAATTTCTGTATCCTCTCTATCCGCGCTTTCTCCCGCCTGTCATAAGCTTTCTACTCTGGCCACATGAATGCCTCCAAGAGGAAATAGGTCGCGGAAAGAGGGCAGCCGGGAGCACCAGTGACGTTTTTTGTGCGCGGGTGCAAGTGTTCCCTGTTAACTAACAGAGATTACATTCATGCAGTTATACAGCCTTAAACATCCCTCGGGCCTGCTTGAGATCAGAGAACTGGAAAGAGAAAATGCCTCCCTTACCCAGCAGCTATGTGTAATGTCAGTGTGATGTCACTAGATGAGTTTCCTGATGAGACAGTAGATGAGTATTCACCATGCACTGCCATCACCTTATACCATAATATATAACATTTGTGCGATGCTTTCACGCAAAGAACCTTACATTAACACAGGTGCATACATTGGTGGACCCTGTACAATCAAACCTCCAGTCCTGGTGGGATCTTTTTTTTTTATTTAAAATTAGTCTGAAGGTAAAACTAAAGAGATTTGGATCAAGAGTTAAATTACATATTTTGACCTCTATTTAAACTCAGTATTTCCTACATAATAGCGCTGCACTTGTTCAATCATACTGGAGTGTTGAGAAAGAGGGACAGAGACTGTAATATACAGTGTGATAAAAGGCATTCCTTTGTGTGGAGGCAGCGTTACAGTGACTTAGCTGTGCTGAGTCAGGTGTCCTTGATAAACATCCAGTGGTGGCATTTATCATGCTTACCCTTAATTGTAAGCTTTACAGACACGTTCAGGTCAACACTGAGAACAACCTCACTTAACCCATATACACTTTCATTTGAACATTCAGTACAGTCATCTTCCCCTCACACTCACTCTCTCCCTCTCTTCATCTTTTCCTCTGAGATTGAAGCTATGACTCCCACATGGCAGATTGCTCCATTATAATTTCATTAAAGTACATCTCTTCAGGCGTTTTTTTTTGCTGTCTTCTCTCCGCCCTAGTGAGGTGTTCCACTTTATGAACAGAGCTGTGAGAAATGGCCATCAGGGAAGAGGACGATTTCAAGATTGTAATTCGTGGTGCTGAAATTGGAGTTTTTGACACTTTTAATCCTCTGTCAGGATAGAGAAATTAATGTCCTTTTGGGTTCTACACTTCTGTTATATTTTTAGGAGTTCATATTCATTTTTTATTATCACACTATTATCACATATTTAGCTCAGTAACATTGGTTGCCTATAGATTGGTAATTTCGCTCTAATTTGGCACATAGATAGCCCTGATAGCTCATAACCTGGATACAAACAGTGGTACTGATTGGTCATTCTTGTGTAAGAATCTGTCTAAGGCTTCTTTCCCATTTTATAGTAACAGATAAGCTCACAACAATACTGGAATGCCTCAGCAAATTTTTTCATTGTTAAGAATTAGGAGACTCAGATGGCCTTTGTAATTCATTGACCATAGCAAATAGGCCCAGTGTAAACTATTGGCTACAGCGGTTTCAGTAATCAATCCTGTAAAACCTATTTTCTGTAACTAATTTTCAGCTTTGTTTGCTCCTGTCTCTTCTTCCCAGGAATACATGGAGGACCAGAAATACAGGGATGAAGAGGACCTGCCTGAAAAACTGGAGGGTTTCAAAAGTAAGGAAGTCCAGTTCTGCCCTCAGATATATTAGTTTCCTCCCTCATATCAGAGAAATCCACAGGAATGTGTGTAGTTACTGCAGGTATGCAGCTGGCTACAGTGAGCAGCCAACCAAGTGTCCATTGCTATGCAGTTGTGTCTGATGTGTGGATGTGTTCCTTTTTCAAGATTTTGGTCTGCATTGAAAACATTTGTTTATCAGTTGGCAATCTTCAGTGCACACACATAAAAGTTGTTTTTCTCTTTTTGTTTGTGTGGGAGAGAAAGTCAGGCTGCTGTGATTTCAAAGTGGTTTGCAAGGCCAAATCCTCAGTGGCCTTAGAGGAATGTGCCGGGGCGTTCCTCTGTGTGTTGTTGTAATACAGAGCTTTGGGAGAACTTGTGGCTTCAGGGAATAGAAAAAACCCCGCCACCAGAAGCTGATTAAGTGAATATAATTGCGTGACTTATCAAAGTACTCTTCCCCATTCCTCTGATACTGGTGCATACTCTGTCCATGCTCATGTGTATGTACAGTATTTCTTTTCTTTGACGTATGATTTGCCAGACATAAACCGAGTAAGAAAAGACTATGTTTATTTTAATAAGACGCATACATCTTGAAATGAAGAACATTGTTCCAGTGGCCTACTTAGAATCCTTTCTTGCTGGAGGAAATGGAGCAGTAGTATATAAACAGAAAGGGGACCCAGGAGTGAGGTCCTGAGAGGATAGCTGCTTTCTTCTTTCCCTTAGCTCCTATCTCATGTTGTCCCAGTGACCCAGAGGTCAGTATTGAAATTCTGTACTGTTCAGCTGCCAAACAAATCATATCAATACTACCGAGGACCGGAAGATGTTAAGTAATATTAAAATGTTTAAATTAGGCCTGCGACAAATACTTTAGTTGTTGATTGATCTGGCATCTATTTTTTTCAACTAATCGGACCCTCTAATGATTATTTTAGTATGCCCATCAGTCATTATAAAAAGAAAAATGACTAAAGGAGTTACAACCTGCAATCCTTACCGAGGGTTCATGTCTTAGGTGGAGGATGCTGTAAAGAGTTTTGCTAACAAAGATGAAAGCAATCCACACAATTGTTGGTCATTAGGAAGATAGTAATAAAAAAATAGTAAACTTCATTCAAATTTATAATTGTATTGTCTGTGTGTTATGGGAGAATAATATTTTTTGTTTTATTTTATGTTTAAAATACAGAATTTCATTATTGAATACCATGGACTGAGAGGACATACAGTAAATTTAGGCCTAATGCCAGAACACTAACATTAGATTATTATCATGCAGCATTGTTTTTGGCACTTTGGTCTTTGCTGAGAAAGAGCTGAATTAGCAATCACACTAATGTGATAATTCCTTAATTCAGGCCAAAGTTTCCATAGCTCTTGTGCCAGCATTAATCTAGCCTCTTCCACTGCCCAGCTTGTGATTCCTTCCCCTTCATTGAAGCTATCCGAGCCTGGTGATGGATGACAAAATGGAGAGCCTTCCACTTTTGTTTGACCTCCATTTCCAGATATTTTGTACTCAGTGCACTCAACATTGCTTGGATTCATAAAATGTATTAAAATTTACTAGATCATTTTACAAAGGCACAAGTAGTTGGTTACATGAAGGGAAAAAACAATCAAATAAAAACACAACAACTCTGTCTTCATTGCAAGGACTTAACCATGTTGTGTATAGAAAATGCTGAAATCTCTTGAGGGTTAAACAAGTTAGCTACTTTTTTTTTTTTTTTTAATGGATGGATCAAGTAAGAAGTTACATCAGACCCTAGTAGTACTTGCCACAGGCTAGTTGTCAGAGTCTCAAGACAACAGGCTTGAGAGCAGAGGTCAAGTTGTTTAAGAATGAATGACAAAAGCCTGAGTTAAAGCTCCCATTTACCCTTTAACTGGGTTTTGCCAGTATGATGAGAAATTAACATTTTTGTCAGCTGGTTATAGTGGCAGTGGAGGTCACAGAGTTCATCATCCAATTATTTAAACTGTTTCAGCAGTCAAATTGTTTTCTAGAATAGAAAAGCAACTCCAAATGACATCTGCCAAAGTCGATTGGAGTAGGCAGACTAACGGCCAAGTAGCTAATGGGTGGTGTTAATTTTTCACCCCTTCCAAATATGTCAGAGTTAAAGAGTAGAGAGCAGTGATGGAGATGTCAGCAAGACCAGCTGCCAAATCAGTCTGATTAAGAGTGCTTTCAAGAATCTTTTAATGTCATTATAATTCAGTTTTCTCTGTACAGCACCTTGAATTTACATCTGTGTATGAAATGTGCTATATTAATAAAATTGCTTTGTCTTGCCTTATGTAGTGTCAAACTATGGCAGTACACTGTGAAACATCAATGATGTTCACCTATGTTTAGTGTGTACCCTGGAAAACAGAGTGTTGTTGATTTTTACCACCTAAATCATTTGCAGTTTAACATATGCTCTTGTATGTAGATGTAATGCCTAGAATTATTTTCTTCTATCTAAACAATGCCTAAATATCACCTCAAAAAATATATGTTTGTGTTTCTCTTTAATTCTTGACTGTGGAGTGTGAAGATTGAAAACCAACAGATGATGTGCCGTTGTTTGTTTCTGTCCCTGAACTCATTGGAGTGTGAGAGAGAGAAGTAGAAAAATAGTCAGAGGAAAAATTGCTCAGGGGCTCTTAAGTAGACAGCAGTGTCATTTTGGAGCAATGTGGGTCAGAAAGAAAGATTGAAGACTTGAGTGTCATTTTCAGAGACGGTAGATGATCAACAGGCAGCACTGCGACAAGTGGTCCTCTCAAAAACTGCTGTTTGTGTGTGTGTGTGTGTCTAGAGGCCCACTCCTCAGAGTTTACGAACAGGGTTAGCATTGTCCCCTCCCACCCCCCATGCGTTCACACAGTGACACAGTTCCATAGCTAAAGCCCTTCTCTTTCTACCCCCAAAAAGAGACACAGAGGCTCCATTGTGAGAGAGAAATAGCAAGCGTAATCTGACCAACTAAAGTGATCTTCAGCAGAGAGTGGTGAAATTTAGGGAGAAGCATGTTGAGAATGTACCTTTTAAGTGAAACAGAATGGCATACAGCTGCTTAAAATTGTTGCAGCCAGTAGCTACGATTCAAATGCAAAGCAATCTGGCTCTTGTAAGGTTAGCTTAACCAGACAAGATACATCTAATGTGCTGGATAATCTGCTACATTCCCACTGGCCCAAAATCTCACTTAAAGCATTAGTTTGGATTTATTAACACAAGGTAGCCTGACTTCTAGTGATTTTGATGCATGGACATTATCTCCAAAGGCAATCCCCATGGTCAGAGTTGAGCAAGCAGGTAGCTAAATGAAAAGGAGTCAACAGGGTCAGCTAATGGACAATATTTTAAACTGCCAAAAAAAAAAAAAAACCTCACTAAATTGTATAAACCATCCATAACAAAATAACACATTAATAATGTATTCAGCTGCATTGCTCCCATTAGGCAGATGCTTGGTTGTATCAGGGAACTACTTTGCTAACTGAAAAACACTACTGTATTACTACACACTGGAGCCTGTTTACTTATAACCCCACATAATCAGTTCTGCTAGCAGAATAAGTTCCGAGAGGGAAATTTTTCATTACACTGGTGTTATTCAGGGGATTGCCTCTGAAGATAATGTCCACATGTGGATATCACTAGTAACAAGTCATACCAACTTGTGGCAGTAAATCCAAGCTATTCTTTGAAGTCTAACCAGGTCCAGAGCTCTCCACAGTACCAAAACAGCTGTCAATTTTTTTTTTTTTTACTTTTTGCAAGTGATGCTAGTGAGTATTCTATTTTATTGCTACTAGACCATTGTTCTTCCTTCAACAGAGCTGAAAATGTAAATCCTAATCAATCCCCTGAAAAAGGGTTTGGCATCAGGGACTCTCTTAGAGCGATTAAATTTCAGTTTTACCAACAGAACTTTCTCCATTGTAGTTGAAGATGCTTCCTCAACTTAGGTCCCCTTCACCTGTGGTGTTCCCCAGAGGTCATTCTTTGGTCCCATGTTGTTTTCAATTTACATGCTTCCATTAGGGCAAAAGCACATCCTCTTTCATTGCTACGCAGATGATACACATGTCCCTCTGAAACCCAGTGATGCTGGCAGCCAGAAATAGTGTTTGGTTTAACACCATTAATAATAACATCTACAATAATCTCAGCATTATATCTGCTGCTGTTCCTGCTCCTGCTGCCCAAAAATTGGGTGTGCTGTTTTTTGACTCAGATCTTATTAATTGTAAATAAGCAGTTGAACAAGCAGCTAGCTAAATGAATAACAGTAGTAATTTTATATAGCACTACCCAGATCACGATAATTTATATAGAATACTTTAAATGAAATTGGGGCAGTGGTTAATCAGAACCCTATGGAGATAGGTGCTAGCTGTTAAGCAGGTAGAGCATCACAGCAACATGACGCTCCCTCTGGTCTAGCTTCTCTGTAAGGATAACTTTGGTTCTGACGATGAACAGAATGGATGAACGTGATGG
Organism: Neoniphon sammara; assembly: GCA_900302535.1. Taxonomy (NCBI): domain Eukaryota; kingdom Metazoa; phylum Chordata; class Actinopteri; order Holocentriformes; family Holocentridae; genus Neoniphon; species Neoniphon sammara. Next base: position 6,992 of record OMKZ01049839.1, on the reverse strand, counting down.
AATGAACAGAGTCAGGTAAAACAAAGGCACATTACATAAATGCAGGATAAACTACACCATCCAAGGTATACATGAACAAGCGTGGACCCTCTTCCATTGGTGCTGCATGTCAAAGTAGTAGTGGGAGAATGAAGTTTGTACATTTTGGCCTGAATGTGGTGCTACATGAGGTCACTAATTGACAGGGTTCATTCTCTGGGGAACATAAACGTGCTTACCAAATTTCATGGCAGTTTGCCTACTGTATTTTGAGATATGCTGGAGTACAGTGTTAACCGACGGACACGGCCATCCTGCCCATGGGGCAGAAGTTAAGTAAATTTAAGTATGCAGGAATACATGTAGCCTACATGCAGCAGTGTCAAGTGACTCTCCTCAATATTATCAGAGAAATCAGATGAAAATTAAACAATTAATGGGACAATTTATTTTCAGGAAATTTTGTGCTTTTCATGTGTAAGATTATGCATTAAAAGAGCTCAGCTGCTTACATCCATTTGACTGTTTTTTTAATAATTGCAGATTGGCCAGGATTACTGCCTTATCTGCATGATGCCAGGGTTAGGGAGGTCAGTCTCATTTTGAAAATGGGTTGAATAGGTGACAGTGGGAAAATAAAAGTGAGCATCACAGCCGCTAGCTTGAGCATCTTTGTCTCAACTATTGTGGTTGTTGCGTTTTAACTTTAATATTTTTACTATTCTTCTCCTTTGGTCCCACCTTTAATTCTGTCTCTCTTGTGAACCCCACTCAGCTGTTTTATGCCTCTCTTCCTCTGACAGACAGACACACGCACACACCTGCCATTATCAGCTGTTGGTGCATTTTCTTTTGCCAGGTCAGCTGTCTGAATGTGTAAGAGAGTGAGATAATCACTATGTGGTAACAGTTTGCTGACACTTGAGATGCCAGCTGTGGGGATTGGTGCTGATGAAGAAGTTCAGCATAAGTTCATGAGTTCAGAACAAATAGCCACTGTTTAGTATGCTGACAATGTCTTGTGTGTATTTACTTTGCAGATAAATATGCCGAGTTTGACCTGAATGACCAAGGAGAGATTGGTGAGTAACAGGCAGCACTGAAACACCAACTACACAACCACACTGCAGTCAAAACAACCTGTCAGCTGACCCGTGTTTGTATCTGCTAGCAATATGAGAGAACAGTAATTAAAGCTGTACGTACGTTGTCTGAATAGTGTGAGGAGACGATCTGAAAAGGCTCATGTGTCACTTTTGTGTCCCATGTGTAAGGTGAGACCATGTTCTACACCAGTGTCAGTGGCCTATGATGCTTAAGCAGATGTGAAGCGAAAAGTAACCAGACAACAGATACAGTGACTTTAAATGTCTTCAGTTATATTATTTAAACTTAAGGCCTAAAGTCTTGAATTCACCTTTAGAAGTCTTGAAAAAGGTGTACTTTCCTAATTTTTGTGGTGGAAAATGAAACTGGTTATGCAGGCTTACATTCTGATAAGTAACAGTTGTTTTCTTTTCACATTTGTTTCTGTTGCAAAATTGGTCTTACATTTTATGACATTGTATCTTAAAAAGTCACCAAACAGACATGATCTTCATCATCCCTACTGGCTAACTGTTCTGACCAGAAATGTTTTTATTCACTTGTTCTGTGTTCTGCACTGAAGGAGGAATGGCTATTTGGAAATGATTCATGTTCTTGAGTCTGACCATGGATCTGATTTCTCAGATATGATGGGTCTGAAGCAGATGATGGAGAAGCTGGGAGTTCCCAAAACCCACTTGGAGGTGAAAAAGATGATCTCAGAGGTTACCGGTGGCAGCAGCAATACAATCAACTATAGGGACTTTGTCAAGATGATGCTGGGCAAGCGTTCAGCTGTGCTCAAGCTGTAAGTAAACCTCCATGTACGTGTGTGTGTGTGTGTGTGTGTGGGGAGGGGGGGTTGTGGGTCTCAACGTGTGTTTTATTATTGATTGATTGCAGACTTATAAACAGATTCATAGCAGACTTTGTGCCTCTTAAGCCCCTGACACACCAAGCCAACATTCAGCCCTCAGCTCTTGTATGGTTGTCTTGGCCTGTCTGTGGCTGAAGATTGCTTGTAGTTTGCGCTGTATGTCCTTCACCATCAGCCCTTGGTGGCCCTCCTCAGTG
>OMKZ01049829.1:9935-21891 GCA_900302535.1 Neoniphon sammara | reverse complement strand
ACACTGTATATAAACAGCCTATCTTTGTATTTAAAATTTAATACAAATTATATGATGTAATTACCCTAACTTTAAACAAATAGAAAAGGTGGAGCACACACATCCCAGTGAAGCTCAAGTGCTGGACAGAACAAACAATGAAAAAACTTTATTATTTATTAGTGACTGGTGTTTCGATCTTTAAGCACTAATAAATTTTGGGAGCTATTTATTTCAGTGTGCAGACTTTTACATTTTTTCATTATTTCCCTACTTTTTATCCCAACCATCGTGCACAACGATAATACTGCAGCCACCCTTTCTCTTATCTATCTCTCAGCAATGCACTCTTTTCCCTACATCACCAGTTTCTTTGTAGTATGTTTGACTGTTTATCTAATGTTTACATCGGCTAATTTTGTTCATGTTAACTTACTCACCAGTCGATGCAACCACCACAGTAGGCTCTAGCGCTAGCACAGCAGGCTCCAAAATAGATCTCAGTTACAAACGACACCATCCAGACCACAAACTTGAAATCAAAAAATGTAGGTCAAACACTGTGACCACAGATTCTATGGAACAGGAAGTTCAGTGAAGGCAAACTAAGTATTTCCATCAGCAACATACAGTACCAGAGTATGATTCTAGTTGGTGCATTAATTCTTAAGAGATGAGGTTCTTGGCATGAAGCTTTTGTGTGACACAATTTAATGAAGCTCTGAGCCTCTTCTCCCTCCTTTTTGTATTTTGCAGGTCTTTTGCTAAGTTGTCACGTTGGGCCTCCAACTCAAACCACCTGCGTTTGAAAGACTCCGCACTATCCACAGCATATGCATGATCTCCCTATTCAAAAATCAGCATGACATTGAGAAAATACAAAATGACAAAATTAGAATCTTATAATTTGATGGTTATTATTTAAAGTAATATATTATTTTTTGGCTTTGCTGCTCTTATGAGAAAAGGAAATTTGATTGAGATGGGACTGCACTGACAGGATGCTTACGTCATGTACTGTCCTCAGATTGTCCTTTCTTGCACCAGACCATGCATAATCATCTTGCTGTCAAAGTGATGTTGATAGTTTTTTTTTTTTTTTTTTTTTAAATCTTGTTAAATGTAATACATTAACCTGTTCTATATTATCCTTAATTGTCCACTTAAAGAAACTTTACAAATACTGTGAAATTGAAATTACTGAAACTGAATTTGACTTTGTTGAATGTTTACAGAATGCACAATTGCATCATTTGCTAGAAGTTCATTCTGTTTTCAGAAAGACATGTCAGAAAGTTATCTGTATTACTTAATTTTGTGTAATGTTAGAGCACTTAGCCAATTGCCTACCTCAGATAATGTGGGAACAGCTCCATCTCTTAGCCTTCCAGATGGGTCAAACATCTCATTTTTAAAATGGGCTGAGCATAAGTATTTTTTTTCTTCCTGTAGGAATAGTGATATATTTGCTGTTTCCAGGATCCTGTGGGAACCTACGTATGTGCTCAGTTAAAATATGACATTTTTTATAATGCATGTAAATCTACAAATTTGAATTGATTATAACCAATAAACTAGCTCGCTACCTGTGGAGAGAGACTCCTTTATTTTTGCATTTAAGCATGCAAGTTCTTGGCAAGTTGCTGGTTGGCAGTAACAAAAGGAGGTATGCATTATTACAACATATTAGATATGAACATGACTGAGATGAAAGCATGGTTATAGGCAGTTGATTCCAATGGTATTCCCTTAAATTATTTATCAGCAATTTTTTGCCCTTTAGCTATATTCAGACAGATGTGGTTGTGACAGGTACATTATGATACATTAAGTTACATAAAATTAGTTGTAAAAGTAACATTGTAGTTGAATTGCAGTCCATTCAATAGTGCATAAACCTGAACTACCACTACTCTGCAGGCTTGGGAGGGTTACTTTAAAAATGTCTTCCGATAAAGTTACTAATTACCTGTAAGCTACCTGTGACTCTCCGTTACTTTTGGATTACTTTAATACCAAAAACGAATACAGACAGGAAAAAATAAATAACTGATTGTATTCATATTTTGTCCAAGTGCAAACACAAGACACAGCTGTGTCTGAAGACAGGAGTGAAACTAAAAGCTGGTTTGTTTTGTTGAGTACAAGTTTAAAATCACAACTGATGAAACTATGTTCCAGTGTCCACCTGTGCCGGCAGATGTACAGTGATGCGCATGAGGCTAACGCTACGTAGCTAATGCTAATAACATTTCATAATCAAACTTCAAGGCAACTACAGCTATTTATAGCAGGCTGGAGCTTGTTTATGCACAAACACCATCCCATTCATCAGCATCGCACTTACTACCAAAACTATTTTCATCTGTAGCACGAATGGTTACAGGTCGGCTAAGTTAGCTAAACTAGCGGGATTGTCTCGTCTTACCTGTAAATGTTTCTTTAAATTGGACGTTGAGTCCTTTGAAGCCAACAGGATTTTGACAGCAGGAATGCACAACTTGCACTGTACAGTGACATTTCCCTTATCATCCTGAAATACAAAATGATCCTGAAATGTCCACCCATTTAACGCATTTTTGTCCACAGAACTGGATGCCATGATTGACAACTTGACAACTGACAGTCACGGTCAGTCTTTCTAGAAAAGTGTTCCGCTTCTTCTTCTTCTTGATTATAGACTAATTTACAATTGTAATCCAGTAATCCCCCTTTTTACCGAATGTAACTGTAATTTAATTACAGTTTTTTTTTGTAACCATAACGGTACACAGCTAAATTTTTTTTGTATCCTAATTACGTAACGCCATTACATATATTCCGTTACTCCCCAAACCTGCTACTCTGCCACCACTAGGTGGTGGTCTTTCATATTTTGCTACTGCCATGGTCCTTGGCTGCTGTCTTTTTGTCTTGTCACAGTGAATAGATGAGTTTATGGTTGATTATCGTTGCAGTTAATCTCCATTTCAGCTGGTGTCTGTCACCCCTTGTCTAGACTGCAAGCATCATGTCAGCGTAGCGCTTGCAAGATGACAGCGTTCACGCGACATTGGAGCGACTGTCTATACCATTTCCGTGTGTTTGTAGCGCGCATTTCAATGTGTAAATCTGAGCAGCCAGCCTTTCTGTGTAGTGTGCAGTTTTCCTTTGATATGTGTGAGTATCCCTGATCTATTTTTCCATCAGCACTGATGCATATAATTCACAATTTATACTGAACCTGCCAGCAAGATATTTTCAAATTTTGATTATAGCCATAAGCATTATTATATAACCTATGGTCATATGGACCGTCAAATAGGCTCCCAAAACATGATGAGTGTAGATAGAGTTTGAAATAACAAAGCCTAGGTTGCAAATGTGGATAAATGATTCAATTCAGTGCCTTTTTACTGGGCATCACCTTGTGTTTACACGCGTATTGTCAAAAAAATAGACTTGAAGCGTAAATAAACGATTTGGGTCGCGTTTATGCCCCCTGAGATGCAGCTGAGATGTGAGCTGCACGGAGCCGGTGCAGACAGCTGCATAGATTAAAATGAGAGCATAGCTGCTTCGTGAGATGCGTAATTTAAAAATGTGTCTCGTGGTCTAGACAAGGGGTCAGATGCTTTATGCGCCCTCTCCATAAAAGATAGGCTAAACTATCACAGTTTGTAGCAATAATAAGTTACATCAAGTAAAAAGTATGTTTGATCATGCTTACTGGGCAGGTTTGCTGGTATGTTTACTACAGAAGATGCTAAGAGAAGCACATTCTTTGGAAATATTTTTTTTTTTGTAAGTAATATCATATTTCGGTTAAGTTTTTACAGTTCCTTTGGCACGAGTGAAGGACACAAGGACAGACAGATTCAAATGTTAGAATTCTTTTATTACTGTTGGTTTCTGTTTTTAGCTCGCAGTCACAGTACAACACACCTTCTCACACAGAACTCAATTCCCAAGCTAGGGTGACACACAGCGCTACTGTGTTGAGTTGTCGCCATAGCAACTAAACATGTTCGCCATTTTGTTGTGTACCATTTAAATGACCACAGCGAACAGTGCAATGACCATTCTATCTATTCAATTTCTGTGGTTATATGGTTGTGATTTGTCTTAAGGAGGTGGAGTAGTTGAGCTATCTGGATAATGTTCCGTTACCGGTATGTTATTCTGCCTACAGAGCAGCATATTTAAAGAAAAACAATGGTAAGTTATTCACTTGAATATTAATATGGCTTAATTTTATAACTCTCATTCTCAGTGCGCATTGGAATCTATCTCTGGAAAATATGTCTTCATAACAGTGCCCTCTTTTTCCTTTCTCTTCTCCCTTGTGTCCTTGTCAGATACCCATCAAACCAAACTCTGAATAAATCAGAAAATAATTAGCCAAGAAAGTTTGTATTGTGACAAAATTTAAGCAGAGTAGTTGTTTGATTCAACACAGTTAAATGTACTTATTTTTCACAAAACTTAAATGACAATGAAGGTCAGACAAATTTGTTTCTGCTTTTTCTTCCCCAAAAAACTGACTTTACTAAAATGTACACCAATAACAAGGATAAAATACATCTTTTCTGTTTCTGCTCTTGCTACTGAACTGAATAGACAGGACTGCTGTGTTATGAACCAGATACTAACCTACTATATGCTACATATCAGTATTGAGTGCACACTATAGTACAATTAAAGGGTAATTCCGGTATTTTTGAACCTGGGTCCTATTTTCCCCTGTATTTGGGTCTAAATTATTAATAGGAACAAAAAGTTTTGGAATCGGTCCATTATTGAGTGAGAACGCTATAACCAGCAACCGTGAAACATGGTTGCAATGTAATCCAATGGGGCAACAGGGTTGCGTCAAAGTACGTCCACTTGTTTTGCTACTGACAGGCTCGTATTATTATTATTATTATTATTATTATTAAGTGTCTGACAACATTGTGGAAAGTGCTGGCACTTGTGTGCATCTGTCTGCAGCAGGTCTCTTCACTCTTGGAACAGCAATTGTCTTTAGGCAAAGTGCTTTGGTATAGGATTTCTTCTCTTCTTTGGCTGGTAGTAGTAATCCAAATACTCACTGCAGACCTGATGGTCTGCAAGGCCCAGTGTACAGACAGGAGTGTTATCATCCATTTGTAGCACAACTAGCCACAGCTTTAGCATGTCCCAATCCAACGATGGTAGTCTATAAAAGCTGCATGAAGAGTGGCGCAACATTCTGTTGGCACAACTCAGAAATGTGCAAACACAAACCACTGTTTATTTATTTAATCTTTAGATAACATTAAGCTATGCTTTGAACTCCAACTCTGTAACATTTCCACTCTTCCCCGGATGGCTCTCTCATGTTTACACTGTTGTCTTCCTGTAACAACTCACCTCCCGCGAGATTTCAGAGCGAGGCTGCTCCTTGAGCGAGACTTCTGTTAAACGTCTCTCTGAAGGGATGCTTTCCATAATGTTGTCAGACACTTATAATAATAATCTGAGCCGGTCAGTGGCACTGCCGGTTATATATGCTGGTTATATATTCTCACTCAATACTGGACCAATTGCAAAACTTTTTGTTCCTATTAATAATTTAGACCCAAATACAGGGCAAAATAGGGCTCAGGTTCAAAAATACTGGAATTCCCCTTTAAGTCACAATCATCACTTCAAAAACACTTCATATACTGTAGTTTGGCAGAGCTGGGCCTCAAGTGCACAGTCAAACAGTGGAAAAAATGAGGGAAGACTACATACTGAGTAAAACTTTAATTATGAGGCACTAACTACTCACGGTTGGTTCTTCATACAATGGAAAAGGAAACTCAGGGAACCCCTGAACTTAGTGGGATCTCCCCGACTTCCAGGTTATGGAAAGTTCTAGGTTCCTGTGGTGACAACCGCAAAGGGTCATTTCTGCCGCTGCGCTGACTCTTTTTGTCTTTTTGTTTGTTTTGGGCTTAATCAAGTGATTTTAACAACATGTAGCATATGTTGCTTATCTTAAAAAGAAATGTAAAAACCAGTCATTAGTTCCACAAATGCGGTTAGTTTACTAAGATGATGTTACTTGAGCCTGAATGAACAAGTCAGACCAACAGCTTGAAATGTGTGTGTGTTAGCCTGCTAACTCCAGACTCGCTGGCCCACACAGCCAGCATCAGCCTGGCCATGTGTGTGTGTTGGGGAGTGGGGGGAAGGAGATTTACGCCAAAACAAAACAAAGCTTCCAGACCAGCTTGGCTATTTTCAGAGTTCGAAATCTCAGGAGCCTACGGTAACAGTGGATTAACTGGTATTGATTAACAACAGTCATGAACCCCAGTTCTGTGTTATGGTCATCTGCACATTTGAATGTGCAAGTTATTACATATTACACCTTGAATTGTGCATATTTCAACTGCGGTGCACTACTGTAGCCTAATACGAAAATGACAAAGAGTTTCTCAGTTGTAAGTAAAGCTGCATTAAATAAAATTATTTTTGTTGGCAATATGTGTTAATCATAACAAGATCTTGATGAGCTTGTTATAACAGGGGCTATAACCACAGAACACACATTTTCTTCCATCTGTGTTCCTACCCTCTAACTTCTAAAACTACTCTCGTTTTTTTTTTTTTTAATCCAACACATGCATTTCAAAAACACGGTACATTGTGTAAATTAGGCCATGTCCACACTAAAATGGAAATTTGAAATTTGAAAACGTGTCTTCATTTCTCCGCTTTGCCCTTCCATCCACACTAAAACAGCATTTTTGTCCACTGAAAACGGTGCTTTTCGAAAACACTCTCCCAAGTGGATAAATTTGAAAATGCCGGGGTTGGCGTTGTAGTGTGGACAGGGAAAACTGAGAATTTTGTGACATTTATCATACACCTCACACTGAAGCAGGTGTGTGTGTGTGTGTGTGTGTGTGTGTGTGTATCAGCAGAGAGAAGTGGGAGGAGAGGATATGGCAGAAACCACTACAATGATCATATTATAATAATAATGGCATTTTTATCTGATCAAGGTGAAATTGTGGTGCCACAGTTCAATACATTGATGAGAAACCCCACCTGGTCCTACTCCTGTGTTGACATTTTAAAGCTATGACATCGTTGGTTTCATGTACAGTAATGTAATGATGTATGTACATGGAGAAGTGTTGTTGATATCGCTTTAAACGTAAATTTGTGGTGTTGCTTCCTCAGAATCAGGCTACTTGTCTATTCGGCAAATTTAAGCATTTTCTACATTTTGGTGTGGACAGCCAACTTTTCCAAAATGTTCTGAAAAGGCTAGTTTTCAGATTTCTCCGGATTAGAGTGGACATGGCTAAAGACAGCTTCGGTTGTTGCTGTAAGGTTTATTGTTTCACTTTGACAGAGTTAGGTTAAGGACTCCATAGACTTCAAGTCTTTATGCTAAGCTAACACGATAGGTACCCATAGGAACTCAAGCAGTGGACGTACAGAGGTGAAAATGATATCGAACATCTTGTTGCAGTCGGAAAAAGCATAATTTGCTGAAAACATTGGAGTATTCCTAAAGCTAAAAAAAAAAATGTACAAAAGAAAATCTCGGTCTTGTTGGGAGAAAAACAGTACTTGGGCATTGGTGGAATTATTTTATTTTGAGACAAGAGTACGGTGCTTTGGTAGTTTTGGTTTTGCCATGTGGCAAGTTGGTGCAAACAGTTGTATGAAGAGTCTTGAAAAAGTGACCTCAGTATTGATAAGTGCTTATAACCAATTGTAAAAAAAGTAAAGTAATGACTTCAAAAAATGAAGAAAATATGGAAAACACAAGCTCTGTAAGCTTGAGGGAAATACCGGTGGGCATTTTCTGCATGGAGGGTTGGAAAAACTAATATGTCTGACTCCAGGTGTTGGCATCTGTCCTGAGGAGCTACCAGGAAACTTTAATAATCAAGTGTGTGTGTGTGGTCATTTGTCTTTGTGTATATGAGCGTATTTCTGTTTCTATGTATTTCGCAAGTGTGTGGTTTTATCAAAGTGTTAGTGTGACAGCCATCTTGTCAGCGTGCCAGTACTATGACAGCTGCCATCACCCTGGCGACCACTCAATTTGAAAGACAAATAGGCTACACACAGTAAAATAACACATACATATTCTTGACACATACAGTACACACACTGACAGATATGACAGCACACACACATTTACATTTTAACATTTAGCTGACATTTTTTATTCAGAGCAACTTAGAATGAGTTTAACTGCAATATAATATTGCATACACATACTACTGCCAGCCTGCCAGGAACTGTTCATTCAAATCTTACCTTGTATCCACATTCCCAGGCCTTCCGTTTTCCCTTTTTGAATCACAAATACAGACTACCGCCACCTGCTGGTATGGAGAGTTATTTCCTCTCACGCATGCGCAGAACATATGTGTTAGTTGGGCGTTGGCTGTCGTCTTTGCTGTGTGTTCAAGTGCAACTTTTGTCTTTGTCACCACTGTCGGTTTGGTGTGTCCCAGGCTTTAATCTACTCGGTATCCTTTGGATTTATAGCACTCCCAATCAAGTATAATCAGGGCCCCTAGAAATCAGCTTCTCAGAATTACTCATAGGAACAGTACTAAAAGTGTTCATATGACTAAAAATGGTCATCGCTCAGAGTAGGACAAAGGAGTTGGTTATCAAGTGTCCTAAATGTACTCTGAGCGATGAGTAGGAATTCTCCTTTGAGAATGAATGACATCGCTATTTTATGACAGGCACAACTGCAAACTGAAACTAATGATGATGTATTACAGTTTTTCTGATGTAAAGAGATCACACCGACACTGACTCTACATTAAAATGAGTCGATTAAAACAAATAAATATCCAACCAGTTATATCAACATGATGTCACGATTTCCCTCTAAATAGATTTGTATTTGATATAGTGCCATAGGGTGACTTTGAGTTTGACAAGGCACAGACTGCTGTGCAGATGAGAGGAAAAAAAACCCGAACTCATCCAATTAGTTTGAGAGAACTACACCATTAACAGACTATTAATATTATCTACCTATTTAACTCTTAACTAAGGGATATGTGGGAGTGTTTATGTGCATAGTTTATCCACCTATCAGTAAAGTATTTAACTATCTGAACCATTTAATCGCTGGTCGCCTGTTTTCAATGAATGCCCTCTGCCTATAGTCATACTGGCCACAGGTAGGTCTAGACAATTAATAGCTGGCTCACATTACCTCGTTAACTAGCATTTTTAAGACCTTTTCTTGTATTTGTACTTCCAAGTCAGACAGCTCCCGAATCCCTGTACCGGGCGTCAGGGGCTGCAACATGGTGTCTTGTACTTATCAATGCTACTCACATCAGCAGACTTCGGGCTTCTGTACACTCCTGCTGCTCCAGCTGTACTGTGGTCTGTTCACCAACAATCTGTTTCTAATTTGTTGACTTTTTTACTTTGTGTTCTTTATACTTTGTTTTCCCGCTACTTCACTTCCTTAACAACCGGCAATTCATCTAGGATCACAACTTATTTACTGGTGACTGGTTGCTTGGTCTTAGCTTACTAGCCAACTGTTAACGATAGCTGTTAGCGTATTTGGGCACTAGCCACCGACAACGCTAAATCGTCTCTCTGTTTTTCACCATGTCCTCCTGCTCTCTCTGCCTCTCTCTCCTTGAGAAGCTGTCTCTACCAGGGAGATGTGTGTGTCAGCTCGGGGAAGATAAGGTTACTTTAGTTACAGTAGGCACAATGGGCACACCAGATAGCATAGTTACTGGGTCGATTAGGAGCCCAGTTAGTGCCAGCTCCCCTTCTAGTGCTAGCCTCTCCCAACTGGTCCAGCTCCCATATGTTAGTGATCAGGGACTCGATTACCCGATCAGACTAGCTACACCAGCGACTATCACTTGCCTCCCTGGGGCCAGAGCTCCCAACATAGAAGCTAACCTTAAGGTGCTGGCAAACAACAGGCATAGCCATAAGGGTAAGGCACACAGCAAGCACACCAGCTATGATAACACTGTCATACGTGTCGGCACCAATGATGTTAGGATGAGACAATCCAAGGTCACGTAGAGTAACATAGCCAGGACATATGTCCTCGCCAGAAAGATGTGTCGGCATCGATTATCTCTGGCCCTTTACCTATTAGGGGCCATGATGAGAAGTACAGCAGATTAGTCTCTCTGAATCGCTGGCTGTCCCAGTTGTGTGCAGATGAGTTATTCTCTTTTGTAGATAACTGGCCCTCCTCAGGTCGACCTGGCCTGCTGAAAGCGGACGGCCTGCACCCTACTGGGCATGGTGCCGCTTTTATTTCAGGAAACATAGATAGATGTTTGAGGCAAGAATGACACGGGAACCTGCAAGGGAGACTCCCCTAGAGGGTGCTGAGTCCCCTGGTTTAGGGACTCCTATTCATTGCACTAAGATTACAATGACTAGGTGCTCAGACAGCTGATAACAGAGTCTTCCTACCCTCCTAGTTCTCCTAGTCCTCCCTGTGCTGCAGTTTGCCATGGAATCATGCATCAGGTCCATGACGTGAGCTAGGCAGTCTCAAGGGCAGGCTCATCGAAAATAATATGTCAGAAGACAGCTTCAAAGACAGTGATGAGAAGACATAGTTTTAAACTGATGTGCCAAACTTTTTTCTCCTAGCCCAAATGTTAGAGCCCCTTACATGTAAAAAACGGCTTGAAATGTCTTCACTCCATTCCAGCAGCTGCTGGTAGTGCTGATGCGTCTCCAGCTTAATATGCCCCTGCAAGAACTTGCATATTGATTTAGTGGGTCAAAATCATATGCCTGCAGAGTATTTGATAATATTTATTGACATCTTAAATGCTTGCCTGAGTTTCCTCATTGTATGGCCAGAACATGAGAAACTGAGAGAGACTACCCATGTGTTTTAGGGAAAGCTATGGATTTAGAGTAGCTGTTATCATTGACTGTTTTGAAGTTTTCATCAACAGACCCTTTAATTTACTTTACTCGGTCTGTTAACTGGTCAAACTACAAGCACCATAACACAGTCAAGTTTTTGATTGGTGTAACTCCACAAGGGACTGTTTCTTTCATATCCAAAGCATGGGGAAGAGGGGCTAGTGACAAGTACATTGCTCTAAATTGTGGATTTCTCAGCAAAATAGAACTAGGGGAAATTGTCTTTGTTGACAGGGGGTTCGACATTATTGATATACTTGGCCTTCTGCAGTCTCTCTCAGATACTGGCATTTACAAAAGGTAAATCGCAGCTGCCTGCCAAAGAAGTGGAGGAGACCAGAAACCTGGAAAATATTCACATCCGTGTGGAAAGAGTGATAGGGCTTGTGAGGAAGAAGCATTCAATCTTGCATGATACATTACCTGTACAAGTGCTACATACAAATGAGGGCGAGACAGAGGCTCAAATAGACAAAACAGCAAAGATTTGCTATGCCTTAACCAACCTGTCAGTGTGTTGTGCCATTTGAGTGAGACTACTTGCAACTGCGCTTACTGTATTACTTATTAATTACTTATTGTACTATTGAACACAAATGTATGACCCCACAAGGACAATAAAGCATCAAGAAAAAAAGACATTTTTGTTTAATTCTTGACATATGTATAATGTATAATTGCACTTAAAATATAAACAGGTGCCTCTTCAAATGTACACTGGTGACACAGTGTGCATAGTACTACAGTACTACAGTCACCTAGGCTATAATATTTCCAATCCAATCCAATCCATCTTTATTTATAAAGCACAGTTTAAATAAACTCAAGGTTTCCAAAGTGCTGTACATTAAAAAAAAATAAAATAAATAAATAAACAATAAAATAAACAATAAAATAGACATTAAAACAGAAAACATAATAAATAAAGGGTAAAAAACCTGTGCACATAAAATAAACAATCTAGGTGGTGTTAAAAGCCAAGGAAAAGAGGTGCGTTTTAAGAAGAGATTTAAAAGTAGCCACGGAAGAGGACTGCCTAATGTGCAGCGGCAGTTCATTCCAAAGC
>OMKZ01049819.1:0-13212 GCA_900302535.1 Neoniphon sammara | reverse complement strand
AAGCGGGGTTCTCCTGCTCCTGTTTAACCTGCACCACATGAGGCGGAGCCAGCTGGAGGAGTTGGGCCTGGGACACGTCCATCTGTGGGGGGAAGGGGAGAACCACCTGCTCAAGCGGGGTGAGCGCTCCACCCAGGGTGTCCTGGTTTTCCTGGGTGACCGAGGCCTGGCTGGGCGACGTGAGCCCAGGGACGGCCTCCACGACCGAAGCAGGAGTGCTTATTTGGGTGCCGCCATTGGCTGCTAGGGCTTCAGCTATGAGCACCTCAGGGTGACTCTTGGCCTTGTGGGCAACCACGGAGTCCTTTTTCTCAAACTTTTTGCCACAAATGGAGCAGGAGAACTGGTAGAAGCTATCTGCGTCATGCTTCTTCATGTGCCAGTTGAGGGAGGCCTTCTGACGGCAGGTGAAGCCGCAGATCTCACACCTGCCACAAGGGGGAGACAGAGGACAGGTTATCGTTGAATGGTCATCCCTACACATCTCTCTCCTTGTCATTTCCATCTACAGTATTTAGCAAACACAGCAAATTGTGACTGGACAGCATAAAACTAAAAGTATTGCAAGTAAATATGACTAAAGATCTTCTGTACCCACAGCGAATATGATGATGATATTATACGGTACTATTTACTCCTTATGATTTTAGTTTCACATTGAAGGGCTTACATGGTCTTTCATGTTGTGGTTGTTTATGTTGTTTATGGTGATGTGAATTTCCCTCAGGATGAATAAAGCACTATCTATCTATCCAGCTATCTATCTATGACATTTTTTGTATGGCAAAATCTCATGCCAACTCACTGTATTGGCTTCTCTCCTGTATGGATCATCCTGTGCACAGCCAGGTTGTGAGAGCTCTTGAAGGCGCGGGCACAATACTCACAGATGAAGTCCCTCTGATCTGAAAAACAGTAGACAAACATAAATGGACAAGAACTAATGTCTCATTAGACTGGCAAAAATGTTTTGTAAAATTATTTTAGTGTTTTTTAAGGACTTAATTTGGTCTTGATTTGCTCTACTAGGCATTTGAGCAACCTGGTAGCAAGTGGTAACATTACTTGAACAATCAGATGACAACAAATACACAGTATGGTGCCAATGCAAAGACATTATAGGCCATAATATCACCTGTATGGTGCTTGGCGTGGCGCAACAGCTGTTTCTGCAGACGAAACAGGCGACCGCATGAGGGGTGATCGCACACATACTTCTTTTTCAGCAGGTGCTGGTATTTGATATGGTGCTAAAACAAGAGATGGGAGAGAAAGTAGGATAAAACTGGCTTACAGCTACAATTAATTAACTTAGCAATTAATCAACTTCAGTCAGAATCCTTTACTGGTGAAACCATTACAGCCACTTAAACATCACCAACAAACAAGAGCATGTGGAAGGAAATTATGAGGATGTAAGGATATTACAATCCTACTTTAATCACTCTATAGTGTCAAATTTCAGCTGCTTTGAAAGTATTTATAGGGAAGTGGGGTTGTCATGGTTACAGTTGACAGGATGGCAGACCTGCAGGTAGCGTGGGTGGGCTAAGATAGTACCGCAGCCCTCTATCTCACAGCGGACATACTGCACTGGGGGCTTCTTCCTATGAACACGAAAAGATTAAATCCATGTAACAAACATGCTGTGTTCAAGTAATGCTAATTAATTATGTAACTACAATGTCTAACATTGTAGCTTTCTCATAGTAAAGCCAAAGCTGACCTTACCTTTGTTTTGGCAGCCGAGGGGTCTTGTCATCTTTTCGTCGTCGGCCTCTCCTAAGATATTGACATATTTAACACCTTACTATGGGTTTAGTGTGATTTGTCGGTGCATTCAGCCCTCAGTCCTTCTATAATTTCCTTTAAACTAAACAGCCACCTGTGCATATTTCACTTACTTCCTAAGTGGTTCTATATCATCTCCAGTTTCATCTTTCATTTCCTCATCAACCTTCACGGCCATCTTTGGCGATTCCTCCTTTTTAATCTCATTTTCCTCTTCCTCCTTCTCTGGCTGCTTTTCTTTCTTATCCTCCTTCTGCTTTAATGTCGGACGTCGCCTCGATTTCTCCCTACAGAGTTGAGAGAGGGAGATAAAGCACTAATAACTTTTCAACCTGACAATTTGTCGCATTCATTAATGGCTTTTGATTATGTTAAAAATACAAAACAGTGGAAGACTCATTATGGCAGTCAAAACAGCATACCTCTTTGCCTCAGGTTTATAGATGGGGTCTTTCGGGTTGTCTCTGAATGGAGGGTCCTCGTCAACCGGCACGTCTTCATCTGAAACACTAACATGGACATCAACAACAACGTACTGGCCACAATGAAATTCACCGATTTGAATAAATCCATTTACAATAAAATTCAGTGATTTGATAATAGTGATTTAACATCACTCACTTCTCACTGGTTCCTTTTAAAGTACCTCTTTCCACTCCTGAAAAACAAGAGCAGATTTTGTCACCTCAGTTTGACACAGTTGCTGCTATTAAACCTAATTTTATTATATCAGGTAACTTACAGTCTACATAGGTCAAGTAGGTTGCATATTAAGATGACAAATGTATATGGAGGTGCAAGTGAACTCCTGCCTACCATGTGATTCAGCCTCTGTTTCTGGTTCAGTCTTGCATGCTGGTGCTGGTGTGGAGCGGGTGGCCCGGGCTGAGGCTCCCCTCTGGCCCTTTCTAGACTTGGACAGCTTTGGTCCAAGAGTGCACAGGGATGCTGAGGTAGATGGTACTGCCATTCATTAATGACAAGAGTAATTAATAGAGCACTCATCACCATTGGTGAGACAGGCTCACAGTGTTTTAAATGAATGTCTTCTTACCTTTTTTGGCTGTGGATTTCTTTTTTGCAGTACTGTGTGTGAAAAAAGGTCTGCAGTTAGTGATATCCAGGTGCAAACAATAACAGATATGTTTTAGTTTATCACAGAAATACACAATTAGCTTGTGCACTATTGCCCTGTGACTTTGCACAAGAACATTACAACAAGAGCACTGGCACGACAACACGTGCATGAGCTGGGTGGTTTGGCTTGAGAACTGGGTTAACTTATAGCCTATAGCTTTAAGAGCCATCAGTGATACAAGACACTTCCGACAATTAAAGCTACAAGCCTGTTAGTGCAATCGCACTGACGGCTAGAAAAGATATGTGCTCCAGCCTGTAGCACAAGCTGTGTGTACGTCTGATACTCATGAACTCTTAAGGGCACTACAATAACATGTGCTGCTTGTGTTTGCACTTACTCCATGGCGTCTGTTTTTTTGGAGCGAGGTCCGCCGTTACCGGTAGGTCTCCCGCGGAGACGGTGGATTCTTTCAGGTTTTCTCTGGCCAAAGTCATTCTTGGACTCGCTAGTCACAGCTCCCCGGGCTCGCAAAACACGGCCATGACCCCCAGTACCCAACCGAAAGTCACTGGAGTCCGGGGAGTTTACTCCACTTTTCACCCGCCGCTTAGCCCCTCTTGTGGCGGCGGATGGTTCACTAGAGCTCGGGGACTGTTTTGCGGCCTTCACTGGACAACCGCCAGTGTGTGTGGTATTGTTTGTCCCAGGACTGGAGCCCGAAAACTCGTCTTCCCCCGGGTTCATGCCCTTCTTAGTTACGCCTTGCCCTAAGTTTAGCAATTACCGTTAGTTAAGTAGCGCTAGGCTATATATTTCTTTTAACACACTCGGACAAAACAGCACAAATAAGGGCAACGCAGAAGGCCCTAAAGGACCAGCTAGCCCACTATTTAACTGTTCATCCCCGAGCAAACCCTACATTTGCAAGTATTTTAAAACAAAAAGTCACGTTTTATAGTAAATGTTTATGTTATAAAAATCCAGCAATATTTACTATCTTTCTTAAAGCTATAGCAAACCTCAAATGTCCTTTGGCCGAGGAAAGCCGAGTACAAGCTGCGTCTCCTTTAAGAACTGGTAGCGCAAACAGTGAAGTCAACTGTCACATTTGGACACACAGGCACCCGTACTAATCACGATTGTGGTCATGGGAAATGATGTTTTTTTGGTTTGCTTGTTTTTCTTCAACACAAGCTGATTGATTTAGTGCCAATTTAAGAATCTAGTAAATTCCAAAAATTACTGTGCTCACTGTCACCTTTAGAAAGACAAAATTGCAAGAAAATATGTATAGGTCCTATCCAAATTTAATATCTGTTAATATCTGTTTAATAATTCCATAATAAACACACAGGATGACAATAGCTTAAAGCCTCTAAAAATATGAATGCCTCCCAGGTGTTCCTAACTATTTCTAACAGTATGTAGCCCCTGGTATTATGATTTGCAAATGTCACATGTGGGAATAGACCCTGCCCATTGCCACATGTGGTAATAGGCAGGGCCCAAGCGCATTTGGGCAAATATCGCCAAATATGAAGCTATGAGGAGTAGAAGATGGAGGAGAAGTGCAACAGAGCTCAGCTTGCAATAAATGTTTGTAGGCATGTAAAGTATGTTCCCATGCATTTCATAAGTAACATTTTAAAAACTATGCATGCCATCAGGATGAACTTGTGTGTGCTCGATCAGTGTGCCACAGGTTACTTAACATTTTGAAAATAAAAAGTTTGTACTGTACAAAATGACTGAATTACAAATACAATCACTGTCAATGGCCATTTGAAATTATCAGGTTGCAATTTTTGTAAATTAAGCACTACCCACACATTTTGGGAGCCAATTACAGCAAAATACAGCAAAAGACAACAACAAACAACGCAAAACAAAAACGCACATTATACGTTACAGACGTCTCAAAATAAATGAAAAGAATAAAGTAAATTAAGATGTATCAAATTTTAAAAAAAACTACTAAAAGTAAACAAAACAGTAAAAAAGAAAAGAAGAAAAAATAAAATAAAATACAGAGAGATAGATTAGCTTTATCCACAATAGAATGTATTTTATTTTTACAACACTAGTGTGGTGAAATTAGATAGATGATGCAAATGATCATCATGTGAGATGAGAGATTCTCCTTGTAGTTAATAAAAGGTTCCCAAATGTATGTATGTATAAGATTAGAGCTGAAGAGGTTGCCCACAAGGCATATTTCTCCATGAATTGTGAATAAAGCATCACAAATGCCCTGCCAAAAACCTTGTAGTTTACTACACTGCCAAGTAGAATGAAGGAAGGTGCCTTCTACTAGTCCACATCTGAAACAAAGAGATGAAATGTTGGGGTTAAACCCATGTAGCTTGGAGGGAGTGAGATAAATGTGATGTAAATAATTAAACTCAATGAATCTATATCTTGAGTTTAGTGTACATGTAACGGCATTGCTACATAACTTCCTCCACAGTTCTGAATCAGTCTCTATACCTAAATCCCTCCCACCTAAGTCTAGATCTTTCCGGTTCATAAGTTGGCAGAAAAAGTAGCAGGGCTTCATAAACCTTAGCGATGGTTTTAACCATTGGTTGGCCATCATGAAAAAGTAGTTCAGTGGATGACATCTTGGGTAATTTCCACTGTCCTGGAAGGTTAACCCTTATAAAATTTCTTAACTGTAAATATTTTAAAAAAAAATCTTTGTCATGTAGTTGGTATTTCTTTAATTGTTGGAAGGACATAAAAACTCTATCCATATAACAATGTTCCAAGCGGGTGATACCCTTTTTAGACCAAGATTCAAAGTTTCTATTTTGGTATAAGATAGGAATAAGCCTATTTCCCCACAAGGGGGTCTGGGGAGATAAAAAGCCATCTCAAACTAACATTTTATGTATTTTGAACCAAATTTGGACTGAGTGAACAATGAAAGTTTTGTAAGTAATAGTTTTGATTGACTTTTCATCGCATTTATATAAAATATCAGAAGGTATGATCTCATTTGTTTCCATCCTCTCAATGTTCAACCATGAGGTTGGGGAATCTCCATCAAATAGTTGGGCCAAAAATCTAGACTGTGCGGCTAAATAATACAGTCTAAAATTACGAAGTTTCAGCCCTCCTTTTTGTGTAATCTAAGGTAAATTTATTTAAAGCTATCCTTGGGGATTTACCTTAACATGTTATATATGTTCAAATCTTGAACAGGGAGGGAGGGGTTCTGACTGGTTGCTGCTGCATCTGTAAACGTCTCTGGTAAAGTTAAAGTGCTGTGGCTGGGCAGAGCCATGGCTGCAGATCCTGAGCCTTGGGGAAGTTATGCTCATTAAGATTGCTGAAAATTTGATCAAACGGCAGATTATGTTGCATATAAAGTTAGAATTTTGCACTCCAATGTACCTCTAGCGCTTGTTTCTTGGTCTACTGCTGTTATTTAATGTTAGCCAGCTAGCATGAACTTCAGGTTGTGTACTGTTAGCTAGCTTTCCTCATGATCTAGGCCAAAACTCAGCACTCCTCTGCTATCTGTTGCACTTGTGCTCCATGAGAGGGGATGTAAAGGCAGGACTTGTTTTTCATAGTGTTATATTGGCAGAATTGGATTTGTCCACTTTTGTTTACATGCTGAGAATGTGATCTAGCTAGGAGCAACTGATAACAGATAACCACTGATAAGGCTGTCTCGTGGCCATGAAGCCACACAATCCAAAATACTACTGGCTATAGCAAAGGTTCAATACACCAAAATGGTACAATTGGAAAAAGAATTACATCAAATTTCATTGGAATACATGGGCTCTGGAGGTGTTGCTGTGCTTACATCAGCTGGCAAACTGAATGAGCAGGTTTTAACATGATGACCTATCTTTGCTGTTACAGGGAAGTTAAAGCTGGATTCTGTGGGGCTGATGGTTTAACATTTCAGGTGATAGATGTCTCATGTTTAGCAGGAAGACTATATGCAAATATGTTGTCAGCTCTGTGGCTTAGCAGCATGAGCAGAGAGAAATTATCCTGAGACAGAACCCACACGGAGAGACGGGCCTCTGTAAACCAGGAGATGTCCAGGTTTATTTTAATACTCATATATTGAAACAGTTCTCAATTTGTTGAGGTCCATGTGGGAAAACATGTCATTACACAGAGTTTCCGGTAAATCTGTAAATGAACAAACTCAACACTGACTATACACATGCCTTGGGAAACGTGGCTGAATATCACAGGCTTCATGCATCGCTGTCTTTTTACAAACGGGCACTATAGGACTAACCTATAAAATCAATCCTGCTGCGCAGCAATGAGCACACGATGAGTAGGGCTGAAAGGGTTAAAATGGGTCACTTCACCACAAAGATGTTAAAGTTTGATCCAAGGTGTGGCTGCCAAGAATCAACTGTAGGCACAGATGAAGTGAAAAGGTGAATGAGAAAAATGTGGTAAGGCAGGGTGGTGCACAGGTTTGGGAAGTGAAGTTCCTCATTCTTTAAACGTCATGCACGTTAAAAGGAAGTCTAAATGAACCCATGTGAATACTATAAGTAACCTGCTGCCATCTGTATTAGACATTCTAAACATAATTCCCAGCTAGCCCTCAACATGTCAGCACTCTCCTGTCACCTGGGTTTGATTAACACACTGGTTCTTAGACAGACAGCTTTTGTTGTTTAGTGAAACTTGGCACAGAAGTGAGGAATAGGATAACACATCATCCAGATTTGTCTAAAGACCCATAGGGTTGAACAGTATGTGCCAACAGAGGCGTTCCACTGGGGGGAAAAGGGGGACTGACTACCCAGGGCCCGAAGGTGAAGGGCCCCCCTAAGACCTGAACTGAAATGCTTATTTTTGACTATAATTTTCAGTTTTATTTAAAGTAGACTCATTTAGTATGGCTATTTAGCAAAAAAATACAAATAAAAATTCAGATTGCAAACTGACTTGTGCTTGCTCCCCCTTTTCCATAAATGGTCTTGATTTGTTGCTACATAGCAAGTAGCCCTGAGTGGTTAATTGATTCAGGCCAGGGTGAGGTTTTTGAAAGGTTGAATACATAACCTAGGGGATTCACAGGAACCAGACTTTCCTCACAGAATACATGATTCATTGATACCTGCTGAAGTGTAACTGGTGAAACTGCCTTTAGCTTTTATGCTCCAAGTCGCTGGAACACCCTACCCAGTCATGTTAGATATGCTCCAACACTATTCTCTTTTAAAACAAAACTGAAAACATTCCTTTTTAGCTGCACCTTTCAGTAGTCTGGTTTTCCAGCTTTTAATTTTTAATTTACTTAAATTTATTCCTCCCTCTTTACTTTTGATGTTTATATTTACATTATTATTGGTAGATATTTATTTATTTGTTGTTATTATTATTATTATCATTATTATTATCATTTTACTTAACATTCTACTGTCAGTTGCTGGTCTTAATCATTTTACCATTTTTTCTTTGTTTTTATTTTGTTAATGTTTTTATTCATGTATGATTCTTATGTTGGTTTAATTGTATTTACTTATGTCTGACATTTTACTTGTTTACTGACTACATAATTGTTGCAACTTCCGTGGTTGCTTGCACTCTGTGAAGCACACTGTGCTTCCACCTGAAATGAAATGTGCTATATAAATAAAGGTTTGCTTGCTTGTATTGAAAAAAGTAATAATTTTGCCTTAATCATATACAATTACTTTTGCATAAAGAATAAAAACTAAACTAAACACACTAAAAAAAAATGTGGCACTGAATGGATTGTTCCAGAAAAAAACTGGACCTCTTCCTTCTTTCACCATGGCAACATTTGTGCAGCAAACACCAATGATGTACAAAATTTGAATGTGGTGAAGCTAACTTTGAATAGGTAAAGTTCTTGAGTATACTATAGAGCACTATTATTGTGTTTTGTGATATTTTCATGTACAGATGTCACACGGGCTGACACAGAAATCAGATGGAGCTTAAGACAGAGAACACAAAGCAGGGTGGAGTGACGTGAATACAGCAGGTAAAACTGGTGTGATTAGACAAGCTAAGATGGCCCTTTTATTTTTGTCTACCCTTGTCGGTCTATTCTAGGTTTGCGTCAGATGATGGTTCACTGGTGTTGAAAGGTGAGTGTTTTTTAGATTTTGCAATGATTAAAATTTTCTTTGTATTTTTTTACCTGTCCTCTCAAAGTCCAGTTGTGATGCAATTTACTTACATCATTTGTGACTAAGTGTCATTTGGGTGGTGGGTGGTGGGTGGGGCAGATTTAAACCCAAGACAAGATAATGGTAGTACATGTTATACCCCATTTGACTTAGGATCTTTGAATATAAATGACATCCACTGTATATATTTTATCAGGCTGTTTGATACGTTGATATTTTCAGGTTGCAAATTTGGTTAACATTAAACTCGGCCAGTGTCTTCAACACACTACATTTCAATTGGTGTGAATGACTTGACATTTTCACAAAATGGTATGTTGACTTCCTGGTAGGCTGGGCTGGAATTCCCGCACTCCTTTAAGCATGGGAGAGTTGCTATATCCTCATAGTCATGACTGGAAATAAGTCTTGTGGTAAATATCAATTTGGCAGTGGTTCTCGACTAACCCAACAGTGTTTATGTTCCAGCTAAACCATGGTTTGTCAAACTTTTATTAAACCAGGAACCATAAATAAATATGACAAGAATATGATCTGAACCCTGGACCAACTTCTGCTACTATGTAAACCCTGTTAAAAATCTAGTATTGACTAGGGATGGAGCAGGCATATAACAGGTCTGGGCTGCAATTTGGCCAATCTGGGTGGAAGAATGTTCAACGCAGTCTACAGTATATAATCTCAATACCTTTTGTCAAATTGGGGAACACACAGGCAACGAAAAAGCACAGAAATAAAGAACAAGTATGCAAGAAATGTATCATATCCTTTTGCATCTCTACGGTCTGTGACCGCAAATAACAGCAGTGGATTGCTGGAATATATTGCTAATTTTTTTCTGCTTTGTAATCAGATAATTCCACTGCTTCTGCGCACCCAGGAAATACCACCATGTATTGTCCAATTGTGCTCAGCTTCCTAATGGGTGAGTCAGGTCTTTCAGTGTCAACACTTGTATGTCTAGTTGTAATAGCTGCACTTAAAATACACTATACTTTCCTGTGACCTTGAATGCCACTAAAGCTTGTAATGACATAAAGGTTCCTGGGCATAATTCATTGACCTTACACCTTTTCCTTGCACACAACTTTCCTTCCAGCTCAGGTCAGTGCTACATCTCATACAGAAATTCCGGAAATTAGCACAGCGGATGTGGCTTCTACGACAAACACAGTGCCAGAGGTCAGTGCACAAGTTCTTCAGTTATCTAATGGGCAAAATATGTCTACACCAAAAACACGGACAACTTCTAAGTTTGCAACCACAGAGGTGGATATGTATAAACCAACTGTCGTATCAACATCTAGTTCTACTACACAAGAAGGCACAGCAGGCACTAGGAATACACTTGAGTTCAAGGAAATCACATCAGATCCAGTGCAAATCAAAGTGACATCAACAAGGAGGAAAATGCAGAATATAACCTCCGTCAGTGAAAGAAACACTCTTTCCAGTATCACAGTGGGCTCTGACTCTACACCTGTGACTGCTGCCCAAACCGGTTATTCACATGACACAGCCACATGGAATTTAGGTCCAGAGGCATCAGTAGTAAACCTTAGCAGTTCTTTGTTGGATGAAGATATGCATCTGTCCTTGACATCTGTTGGCCAATCAAAACCACCAACAGGCAGTTTTGTTGGACTTGGCAGCTCCACAGCGGCACATGACAAGTTAGCATTAACAAATTCCTCCACAACCAATACTGCAGCTCTGATTCATACTAGCTCCACTGGGACCCATGCACAAACAGTTTCAGCTGCAGCTAAAACTCAGTCAGACCAAGCTCTGATCCCGTCAGAGTTGGCCTCCCATATACTGAATGCAACTGTGGTGAATACATCAACGACCAGCAACACCCAGTCAGAAATGATGCATAATGCTCTCACACATAAGACCACAAGCTCTACTCATACCACACAACCTACAAAGATTTCTGTAACCGCCATGTCTGCCACACCCAGGGCTTTGGATGTCAGAAACAACAATTCAACATCCTCAGGAACAAAGTTATCACAAACGGTGTCTGTGGCCACAGACATGGGCACATTCTTAGACAAAACGACAACAAACCTAAACACAGACTACGTGAATGTTGACACAGGAGAATCAGATTCAGAATTAACAGAATCACCCACAACACCAACACAAACTACACCACCAGGATTCACCACAACAACAGCAGAAACTATAGAATCTACAAATTACACCACAGCACCAGCCCAAATGATAGCATCTATAGTGACTGAATCCACAGCATCACCAACACAAACTACAAATTCTGAAGCAACACAAAGTACATCTGTCGAAACATTGTCAACAGCATCTCCATTAGGGAATAATGGATCTGCAACAACACTGTCTATCTTAACAACAACACAAACTGTAGCAATGTCAACAAAAACTACTGCTACAACCGTAACAGAGGCAACATCACCACAAACTACAACTGTAAGACAACTAACAACTCCAGCATCTTTAACAACAGTTGCACTACCGACACATAGTTCACTATTTGTGCAAACAGAATCAACCACCAAACCAGCACAAACTACATCCCCTGGGTCAACAGGATTCGCCACAACACCAACACAAACATCTGTGGTAGAAGAACCCACCAGAACATTACCACCTGTAACATCTGTATCAACACATAGCACATCTGTAACAACAATACCCACCAGTCCTCCATTACAAAATACTGAATCTGTGACATTATCTACATTCACACCAACACAAACCACAGAGTCTGTAGGAACAGGATTCACTACTCACCAGTTGAAGCCACAGGATCTACAATAACTCAAAACATTTCAGCTCAGTCACAAACTACAACATCCACCACAACACCAACAGAAGCCAC
This sequence comes from Neoniphon sammara, assembly GCA_900302535.1. Classification (NCBI taxonomy): domain Eukaryota; kingdom Metazoa; phylum Chordata; class Actinopteri; order Holocentriformes; family Holocentridae; genus Neoniphon; species Neoniphon sammara. The sequence goes on along the minus strand of OMKZ01049819.1, from coordinate 1,328 downwards.
AGGGTCTTTGGCAACAGTATCTACTGCTACAGCAACACAATCCACTACATCTACAACAGAGTCAACTACCATGCTAACACAAACCACACCACCAGGATTCACCACAACAGCAGAAACCACAGAATCTACAAATCACACCACAGCACCGGGCCAAATGATACCATCTGTAGTGACCGAAACAACAGCGTCACCAACACAAACTACAACCTCTGTAGCAACACAAAGTACATCTGTAGAAACAGAATCCACAACATCACCATTACAGAATAATGGATCCATAACAACAGTGTCTGTCTTGAACCCAACTCAAATTGTGCCAACGCCCATACAAACTACAGATACAACAGTAACAGAGGAAACACAACACAAACTACAGCATCTTTGACAACAGAATCAATCATACCACTGACAAATAGTTCACAATTTGTGCCAACAGAATCAACCACAACAACACAAACTACATCTCCTGTGGCTACAGGATTCACCACAACACCATCTGTAATACAAGAACCCACCAGAACACCATTACCACCTGCAACATCTGTATCAACACATAGTACGTCTGCAACAACAATATCCACCAGTCCTCCATTACAAAATACTGAATCTGAGACATTATCTACATTCACACCAACACAAACCACAGAGTCTGTAGGAACAGGACTCACTGCATCACAGGCCACAGGATCTGCAACAACTCAAAATACTGCAGCTCAGTCACAAACTACAACATCCACCACAATGCCAACACAAACTACACCACCAGGATTCGATACAACAGCAGAAACCATAGAATCTACAAATTACATCACAACACCGGTCCAAATGATAGCATCTGTAGTGACCGAAACCACAGCATCACCAACACAAACTACAAATTTTGGAGCAACACAAAGCGAATCTGTAGAAACAGAATCCACAACATCACCATTACAGAGTAATGGATCCACAACAACACAGTCTGTCTTGACCCCAACACAAACGGTGGCAACACCAATACAAACTACAGATACCACAGTAACAGAGGCAACACAAACACAAACTACAACAGTAAGACAATTAACAACTCCAACACAAACTACAGCACCTTCAACAACAGTCACGATACCAACACATAATTCACTATTTGTGCAAACGAAATCAACTACCACACCAACACAAACTACATCCCCTGGGTCGACAGGATTCACCACAACACCAACACAAACATCTGTGGTAGAAGAACCCACCAGAACACCATTACCACCTGTAACATCTGTATCAACACATAGCACATCTGTAACAACAATACCCACCAGTCCTCCATTACAAAATACTGAATCTGTGAC
>OMKZ01049818.1:0-20331 GCA_900302535.1 Neoniphon sammara | reverse complement strand
TACCCCTTTCCATTTTGTCCCAGGAAATCCTAGTGGTCCATGTAATGCTCATCAGTTTAATATTCTACCTCAAAATTAAATGAAGAAAAAAGAAAAAAATGTAGAGCAATATTATGAAATTGGAGTTTGCAACCTAGAGCACGAGTTTTTCTCATGTTCAGTTGTTGTGTTTTCATTTGAAATATCTGAAAAACCGAAGAACTGTCTACTTGTTGCTACTTGCACCAAAGGTTAGGCAGGTAAAAATTGAACCCACTGACCAATCTGAGGTCCAGTCATCACATTGATCTGCCTCGTCCTATGCTGTTGAAATGAAAGATTGAGACCTCTCCATCTGACTCATGCAACAGAATAGTGACTCAACCTACATCCAGTTCATAAAAGCTTTTTCATTTGCTGTTCTTAACATTTTGCAGTTCTGCTAGCTTTTTCCTTGGAAAAAGCCTCTGCTGCCCAGGAAGCGGTGCGTTTTACATTTCCAGTTAATTAAGTAGAAGAAGAGCTGGGTAGTTAGCATGAGCAGCGACAGCCACTATGGCTGGCGCTTGCATGACCGTCTCTCTTTGTCATGGCCATACGAGCTGGGTCATAGCACATGTAACCTCCATGTAAGTCTCCTAAAACGATCTTTTTTAAAAAAAATAATATTCCAAGATCTGTATTTCAAATACACAAATACATTGACTACGTTTACATGCAGTCAATATTCGGGTTAAGGTCAATATTCCGGTTTCTGAAACATACAGAATAACCCGTTTATTGTAATCAGTTGGGATATCCCAATCAAAACAGCGACACACAGACAACGTCTCGACAACAGTACTCAAAAGACCAAGATTCATTGCGAATAGAACATGCACAGAACACAAATTAATGTTCCTTTCGATCGGGATATCCCGATAGGCGTATACATGACCCAATATTCAGGTTAGAAAAGGAGTAACCCTGGGCTAATATTCAGGTTTTTAAAAACCGGAATATAAGCATATTTCGGTTTTTCAAAAGGGTTATTGGTGTTTACATGGCCGTGCGCAACCGGGTTATTGCTAATATTCCGGTTATGATCGGGTTATTTGACTGCATGTAAACGTAGTCATTGTGTAAATAAGACAGCTTTGGAGTTGCTGTAAGTTTTATTTTTTCACTTTGACGGAACTAGGCTAATGACTCCTGTAGACTTCAAGTCTTTATGCTAAGCATTTTGTGTTAGCTAAGCTAACACAAAATGATACCCATTGGATCTGAACCAGTGGACGTACAGCGGTGAAAATGTATCGAATATCTTGTCTCAGTCTGGCTAAGTCAGACTAGAAGTATTTTACCCAAAACGTTTTAATTAACTTCCAGTGCTAACCAACACAGTTACAACATTTTCATAATAATTTATTTTCTTCCACAATCAGGAACAAAGGTATTGAATTCCAGGTGATCTCAGATACGTGCAGTTATGTGCAGTGCAGGAACACCATCTGGGTGAATTTACTGTTTCACTGGGCTGAACTGGTTAAGAATTGATTGTAGTCAGGATGTCAATACAGTCTTTTGACTCCTGTTCAACTCTGCAGGTACAGATACTGAAGGAATGAACCTGTGTAGTAGACCTGCCTGCTATGTTACAGTCATCAGCGCTGTTCAAGACTTGGCTTTTTTGACTGTGACCTGTGTCTTCTGGGAACAGCACATTTTAGCATGGAGGCCCAAGTCTCATAGACCATTGTTAACATTAGGGCAGTTTTAGATTTGATTTTAGTATTAGCGTTTGCATAATTATGTCTTGTCCATTGGTTTTAATGGGTCAATAACTAATTACACTGTGTTGTGTCTATCATTTCTATGTTTTTGTCTTGTCATTTAGGATTTCATTTATTATTTGTATGCTTTTTGATGTTTTTCTTTTCCATCTTTCTTTGTAGAAGTGGTTAGTTACAAATATTTTATCACTTTCACTGACAAAACGAACACGGTCACCAACTCACATCATTCTGCAGTTCTTTACAAATTTATTTTTGGCTGCATTTATTTATGAGGCATGGTTTTTGCAATGTTTGATGTTATGTAAAGCTCCTTAATGCATTATGACCCTCTGAAACTGTAAGCTGTTTGTGAAAAAAGGACTTTCACACTTTAATATTTTTGACACATCGTCACAATGGTAAACTTTCGACCTCTGAAGTCTTGAAACGAGGGGAATCCACTGGACTTTGTATTCGCTGGACATGTAATCACAGTGATCTTTATCTGATTTTTTTTTTTAACCCTCTGATGTGTTTTCTTCTATTTGTGAAAATCCAGTCTCTTTATTGTTACCCCTGATTCCAGCAGTTCCCATCAGTGAATCATTTTCAGACAAGAACATTTTTACTGCCTTCTTTTGTACAACTTATACTGGTGCATTTATAGCACATCCTTGCCCCACTCTTAAATAGCAGAAAGAAAATCAATCTTAAATCTCTGAAAGCTGCTCCACAGCGGGTAACGCCATGGCTGCCATCTACCACACAGAAGAATGTAGTCAGCTCCAAAATTTTATACTGCCACTTTGATACAATTCCACTAAATTACACTCCAAATGACTTTTAATGGCAAAGAACCCGCCTCAGTCAAGAAAGGCGGAAATAAGGCATTGATTGAATGCTGAATATGAAGCCTTTGCATCAGATTTATTGAGATAATGGAAAGAAAGTATGACTGAGGAATGTATTGAGTGGAATTACATAGGCTGTAATGAGCGGGGTATTATCCAGAGTGTAGTTTTGGAAGTAACCCTCCGTCAGTAAAAGCCAAAGGACGGCGGACCACTCTTCAGATGACGCTATGACATTAGCTCGTTATGCACATTGCGCCAAAGTCACCATCATATGATCGCTGAGCTCCAGCCACACTGATAGAAGTGTCAGTAACAAATCCCAGCTTAGGATGAGTTGATGCTGCAGTGAAGTCTGTATCACCGCATCAGACAAATAATTAGTTTTTGCTTGACCTTTAGGAAAGCATGCAGAGGGGAAAAAGTCTGAAATTAGAAATTACAGAACTGGTAGCACTTTATTATGGTGTGATGAAACGCATCAAAGTGGAGAATAATAACAAGGCAGCATCAGAGCTTCGCCTTATCGCAACACTGCAGTCTGTGGGACACGGTATGGCCTAGATAGAAGATATAACTTCACTCTCAACAATATTCCACAGCTATCATGACTGGCAGCACCTGTACAGTATCAGTAACAAGCTACCTTGCGGGCTAGAATAAGCTGACAGGGGTCATTTTGGGTGTTTCCTATTTTCCCAAACCCGGCACTTAAGTCGTTTTGAACTTTTTCTGAAGTCAGGTGTCTCCGCCTGCTGTGGCCCCACTGATCTCTCCCTGTGTCTGAGATCTGTTTTCATTAAGGAACACAGAGAATATGCATGTCTCAATAAAGACAAAGGGCAATTATACCGTGTCATGAATATTCTTTTGTGCTTCTTACGGTCACTTCGCTTGAACTCATCAAAGCACCTGGGAAGAAAGAGATTTCATCTTCTTGCAGCGCCCTCGCTTCATTAAATCGGAAATGGAGAACAAGGGGTTCTTCATACGATTTACATCAAAATAATGAGTCCTTTTAAATTGCCTATCATAATCTTCAACTATCAGAGCTATCCAGGCAGCAGCAATTCACTGTAGTTCTATCAGACAAATTGAAAGACTCATTATTTTTTTGTGTGTCTGGTCTCACCATACGGGCCTACAGTACAGGCTTCCCTAACAAAAGCACTATATATTAGACTGCAAGTTAAACAAGTGGATGAGTTAGAAATAGCACAATTATGAGTGTCCTGGTGGAATTTATGTCCAAGGATCATCCTGCATCCACTACAGATTGGCCTTATGTACTGCAGCTTCTTAAGAAATAAAGACGCTGAGAATCGTTTTAAATCAAAAGTACAGACTGAGGCAGGATCTGTCCAGCTCTGATAAACTGGTTTTGCCTTCACATTGCCTCCGTCAAGGAGGTGAAAATGGTAATTTAGAAACAGCATTGTAGGTGTCATTTTACCTAAATGATTTTTGCCTTAACAGACCTGAAAAGTCTGTATGTATTCAGCTGCCTTACTGGAGAAAGGAAAAAAGCCAATTGAAAATTACAGGAGAGAATGAAAGACAGGATTACATGATTATGGGATTAGGTATTAATTAAAAGTAATACAGTATGCTTAGATCAGACCTCGATTTCTCTTTCAAACATACTCACTCTGACTCATTTACTAAACTGGCCCAATTATTAGATTCTTCATATAAACATCATCCGCATCTGCACATTTTGACTCTCAAATAATCTTGTTTCCACTGACAAGGTAGAGAAAAATCGGTCAACTTTTTTTCAAAATTAATTCAATTTGACCATGCCACGTGATTGTGTAATTTTCTCAAAACAAGTTATTTCTATCTGGTATAATATAGTATCATAAGATTGTAAAACTCCAAAAGCAGATGGAAAGAATAAATTGTGGAAAGAACAGTAAAAATGCACTGTAGAATTCAGATAGCCTATTTAAAGTGATAGTTTGTGTTTTTACCTATATGGTGGTCCTACATATACACATAATTTGCACAAGAATTAGCAACAACATTCACCTGACTGCTTGATATGCTTATATTTCTGTCTCTATAAGTGGATTGCCAGAGCAGGACAGGCAACTTTGCCAGCCAGCAAAGCACAGAATGCAGATTTTCTTTCATTGAGTTTGCTCAATTTAAGCACGCTAGCTCAATTCAATAATGTTTGAAGTAAAGGTGAATCGGACAAAGTAAATGGTTTTCAAATGCAGGTTAGTGTGTGACACAGTAAGCTGTCCATCTTTAGCAGTAGCTAGAGAAAAGTCAGATTCTAGTTAGCTAGCAGGCTAATTTAGCAAAGCAACAGAGTGGTTGCTAAAAGTGGTGGCTAGCTTACCACATATAATGTTAGGCTAACAAGCTGACATTATCTTAACACAAAATTGTTCAGCGCTCAAAATAAATAAATAAAAATAATAAATAAATGCATTTTAAAAACAGCAAAATTTTTACTTCTAGAAATGCAACCAGCTGTTCACAGCCATTGCTACCCATAAAAAGCTGAGGACCTCCAATATGGCTGCCAGAGGGTGTGTTACATGACCTGATGAAGCCGTCTATGAAGTAAACACATCACTCAGTGCTGAATCACAATACTGGGTGAGGTGTTAAGCACATGCTGGTTGTCTGGCATGCCATATTTATTGAGAGACACGCTAATTACTACCGTGTGCAGAGCCTTAATAAAAGACTGATTTACTGAGATCACTTATATGCATGCCACTCGCAATTTTCCAATTAGAATATCTGTGTAAGTACTCGGTGCACGTCTACCAACATTGAACACGTAACATGTATGGCAAACGAACGCTGCACAGATGAGAGAGCAGACTGTGATTCCAGCAGATGAAAGGCTGACAAGTTTATTCAATGGAGATATGGCATGGCTCCTCTTGGGCTCAAGTCCCCAGGTTTGTTTTTTTCATTTTGTCAGTTATAATATGACTTGGCAATCTATAATTTCTTTTAATCTCCTCCTGACATTTGAAAAAGAGAACTTCACCAATGCAGCAGCCCTCTCTTCTATTTGTCATTCTGTCTGTCTGCCTGAACAAATAGCCCAGCAGCCACGGCTCTGTCAGGGTGAGAAGCCAGGACGTGCTTCCTCAAGCAATTATGGGTAAAACTAATGTTTTGATTGGTGAATTGATGGAAGTGATCAATTTCAATTGCAATAATGTCCTCCTCTATTTTTTGCGCCACACTTTGCCACTTCTCAAATGATATGTTAATTGGGTCAAACGCTTTTAAAGTCCCACTGAAAAATGCTTGTGCACACAACTCGGTAGATCAGAATCGTCTTTTTTTTTTTTTTTTTTTTTTACGTGCAACTGCATTAAAGCCACTACAAATGTTTTGTAAATAGAGCCCCAAGTTGTTGCCCTATGTTTGCTTGCATTTTCCAATCTTTGGTGTCACCTAGCTGCCCTGACCTGTGCCGGTTCAATAATAATTCCTTCCTGACTTTTCCAACCTCACGTAGGAAGGCAATTTGATCCTTAGAGCTCTCTCTGCTACCAGGGAAAGAATTAATTTCTGTTCATTTACTTTCAATTGCCGCAGTCAAGGCCTTCGACATTTGGTTATGCTGCCAAGTGTATCGTCCTTGGGAAAGACTAACTTTGCATCCTGACAAGACAAATCTAAGCACTGCTGTTTCAACACAGAGGCCATATGGGGTTTCTACCTAGCCGCTGACTGAGGCTTTTGGGTGATGGCAGCACTGTTATCATCAATGCCAGTCTTTATTTTGTACATTTTAATTCCTTTATTAGGGAAGGCAAAGGGAGCTTGTGGACTTAAGTAAAAGTAGAATTAAATGTTAAAAGATTAGTCAAGTACAATTGGCATGAAAGATTAACATTTCAAAAAAAGCAGTCCACCTCTAATCCACTCCAGTAAAATATCCATAGTGTCTTTTACGACTCTCCACCTTAAGAAAGTACAGTGTTTTCCACAGCCTTATTTAAAGTGCAAAAGCCTCAACGTCTCTTAGTTCACCTATAGTAGTGACATTTTCTGTTGTGAGTACATTTTCCTCTCCTTTGCTAAGTTTTACTCCCATGCTACAGTGTACCACACACAAAAAGAAAAACAAAACTATTTTGCTAAACCGGTTTCCATTTGAATAATTTCAACCTACCTGCATAATTACCCACATCACAGGCTGAGCATAATTATTTTGCAAACATGGTTCAAAACACAAATTTCCCTTGCATCTCTTGCTCTTTCTGAATCTCGCGTACGGTAGATTTACAAATCCCATTTGGGGGCACTTCACACTCGGAGCCGAGCCAGAAATTACTGACACACTTTGTGACAGTGTCAGTAAGGCAAAGCAGCGAGACAGACTCTTTGCTGGCCCCTGATGCAGTTATCAGGTTTCCCACACAAAGACAATAAGATAAGCCACGCGAGCAGTGGAGGCATTCACCTGCTTCTATGGTCGATGCTGGCTGCAGGATTTGTTAATGTCATGTCTAATTGGCTCTGAAGGGTTGTTGATTCATGTACACACACAAATGCACATGCTAACACACACACACATGCGCGCGCACTTGTCAGCCCATAGGTACACAGGCTTCTTACTGCCAAGCAATTTCCTGTAGAATGTAGAGCATGATAAAAATCAATGAATACTGACAGGGGGAAAAAATCCCTGCAAACGGTTCACACCAGTCCTGATCTCATCTCTCAGCCACCTCAATCACTTTCTTTAAATGTCATCATCCAGAGTCCATAGCAGCTGTAATGCTATGGCGCTTCCTTGAATTTGCCTTGCAAAACAAACTCAAAGCACCATTTAAATAAGGGCAACAGCTGCTCTTCCCGGTGGTAACCAGTGACTGAGCGCTTGGCTTGAAAAACGAATCAGCTTGATTTGCCCCATTGCTCATTTGACATGTGCGCAGCATGCTTGTCAGTTCAATGGTGGGAACAAACAAAACACTGGATGACACATATTTCCAGATGAACCTAGTCTGTATTTCATCTTGGGCGCAATTTGTTAAAAAAAAAGCAAATGAAAAAGCTGCTAAAGCTCGCTATTATATTTGTTTGATGGCAAGGCCACCCCAGTCTGTCTATCAAGGTGAGCCAATATTTCACCTTGAACATGCCATCTTGTAAAGATGGAAATCAGTGACAACTGTTGGATGATGTGTTCCACACAAGGATGCTGCCAGAGAGAGACCTGTGGAGGTACAATATTCACATACTTCTAGATATTCACTGTTCTCCCCTTAGACAGTTCAACCACTAAGCCCTCCAACCAGTGAAGTGGTAATCAAATCATGATGCTGCAGTTCTATCTGTGAAAAAAAAAAAAAGGCATAAACTGACTTACAGCGAAGTTGCAAAATTTATTTCTGAAATAACAATTCCTTGTTGGGATGTTAGATATGTTAACCATATCCCTCCTGCAAAGCCTCTTCTCCCATATCAGTAATGTGACACTCTGCTGGTAGAGGGTGCTTTCATAAATTGGCACTCAAAGTGCCAAGCAGAACAGTCTCTATCAACAAACAGGCCCACTCTAAATTGAAAGCAGTAACAGCATTCACATTTCTGGATTTACAGTTTCAGCGTCAGTATTCAAGTTGGAATCTGGGTGCTTTTGGCCAACGAATAGGCAGAGTAGAGAGAATATGGAAAATAGCAGCAGTACCAAGCTACCTGCAAATCAGCAAGACCATTTTTTATTGTTTATTTTTCCCACTCAATTTTCTATGCATGTCAGGGGATGCATTAAAAGAATACTCCAATGTTTGGGCAAAATATCCCTTTTCTGACTTACCCAGACTGAGACAGGATGTTCAATACCATTGTTACCTCTGTACGTCCACTGGTTCAGTTCCTATGAGTAGCATTTCATGTTATCTTAGCATAAAGACTTGAAGTCTACAGGAGTCATTAGCATAGCTCTGTCAAAGTGGAAAAATAGACATTACAGCAACTCTGAAGCTTATTTACACAATCTAATGTGTATTTGAAATACACATCTTGGAATTTTTTGTAGCAGAAGTTTGTTGTAGAAGTTAGATAGTAGGAACAATATGTGTTCAGCGGTTATAGTTTCTACCATCTAACTTCTTCTAAGACAACTCTCATTTTTATAATTTTTTTTTTAAATTACAAGACGTGTATTTCATTACCATGTAACACACATTATACACTGTGTAAATAGGACAGCTTTGGAGTTGCTGTAGGTTTTATTTTTTCGCTTTGATGGAGCTAGGCTAATGACTCCTGTAGACTAAAGTCTTTATGCTAAGCCAACATGAAATGCTAACCATAAGAACTGAACCAGTGCACTTACAGAGGTGAAAATGGTATCAAACATCTTGTCAGTCTGGGTAAGTCGGAAAAAGGGTATTTTGCCCAAAACATTGGAGTATTCCTTTAAAATGCACACAGTTTCCATTAAATACATGTTTATTAAAATATAATAGAATTCACTTAAAATGTATATCTTACATATATGAATACATTGGTAAACCACATATTCAAATGTGCTGTCCTCAGTAAAGAGGATGAATTCAAAAACATTCTGTAATTGACTTTATCTTTCCTTCTTCAATGCTGCCTCTGAAAGTTTCTTCAATAAACCCACTGTGGCGAAGTGAGCAATTTATAGACCTTGATTTTCCTTAGGTTGTATATCTTCAATTTATGTTTGATTTCCTCATCTTCAGTGCCTGAATTACGCTCCACTTATGAACAAAAATGGAGAGTGTGACCGCACACATGCAGTTCAGGCAGCTAACTTCATATGGAGGAGATTTCTGGATATTGCAATCTGAAAAGGCAAATACCTATTAAGATAAAGCAAGATAAGATGAAAAGATAAGATGAAATTTAAATGATCCCTGTGGGCAAATCGGGTTCAAAGCGAGAACGAGTAGAAATATAAGACTGAAAAACACTATATGAATGACAGTATTTTAAAGGTGCAATAAGAGCAGTAGAGCATGCTACGACCAAGAAAAAGTGAACAAAAAATAACTTCAACTTGAAAATATATGGATTTCTGCCTGTTGTGACTGAGTGAATGTGCTGATCTATTGCATCCTCAATTTTGTTCCTCCTCTCCCTTTGTCAGTTTGACGGTCAGCTCCGCTTTCAGATGGCAAATACTGCTAGAAAATTCTTACCACCTCAACTTTCAGATGATATTACCACTAAAAGATACTGTTCACTCAGCTGTCAGACGGTATTATTACTCGAAAGTACGGTTCACCTCAGCTTTCAGGTGGTTATTACTTGGAAATCTCAGGGTGTAGCGGTGGACCTTGATTATTCTGACTGCCTGCAGTCAGTGACAAGGTAATGCCTGCAGTCAAGTGCAGGGAATAATACTGTTTGTTCAATCCAAGTACAATAATCAAAGTGATCAATTTTAATGGCATAAAACGTCATAACTCTCACCATGCACTGGCAGGACACAGCAATTTGCAGGATATTTAATCTGGGGTTGATATTACAAAGTTCGGTTTGCTTTGAAGCTTCTGTAGGTAATTTTGAGGAATTGGGAGGAATTTCAAGTGAACTCATGTAACATTAATTAAGGTTCTGTACCTAAATAGAACAGAACCTAAATTAATGTGATTCGTAACACCTGTGTTTACCTGCTATTTCATGTCAAAATGGCTGCTGTGAAAAAGGTCTATAGGAATTGGCAAGTGGGCTTCCTTTTCTGCCATTCTGTAGCTATGCTAAGCTATAGCTCCATTAGCTATGCTATGCTAATGTACTGTAGCTATACGCTAAGTTTGTTTGGGAAGGGAAAGTGAGCGTGCACAGCAGCAGTGCATGGTGCATGTGCACGAGACATGATTGGCACTGAGGTAGCCACGCCTCCTTGAGCTGATTGGTTGTTTGATTCACACCGAATGGATTTTAACAAATGAGATTACAGCCCCAGGAGTAGCCAAGATGTCTGGATTTTTTTCTCAGTGTATTTAGCTTGGCTTGAACCATCAGTGTATAATGGTGATTTGTCACAATTGTGGAGGATAAAAGTTACCTGCACAGTCTTTAAAGCAAACTGAAACACATAAGACTCACCAAATGTATGTGGGTCAAGTGTGAAAAAGCTAAGAACAATCACCAGGAGTGACCAAAGTCTACAGATAACTTCAGTCTTGCTGCTGATGGCTTCAAACTGTTTCAAACGTGTGAACACTTCCAAGTCATTGCTTTGAACTATCACTTCAGTTTTTCCCCAATGACATGGATGCAGCTAGAGCTGTCTGCTCAGCCATGCCCACATTGTCGAACTTTGCTTCAGTTTGTCCTCTTGTCTCTTCTACCAATGCAGCATCTTGTTAGTGAATTTTTGTTCTAATTTTGTATGTTCTATTTTTTCATGAGACATACCAATGCCATACCAATGTGTGTCTCCTAGGATGTAACTTGTTTTAAAAATGAAAGAAAAGAAAAACTGGCAACAGCCCGGCATCCTGTTTGCCATCTTCAAGGTTACTGTACTCGTTCATCACGATCAGATGCTACTTCACACTGGCCGTGTCACTTTGCGAGCGGTGGAAATCAGACGACATGAGGGACTCCGACTTCAGATTGAGAGTGCAGTTATGAATTGAGGGCACCCTCGGATACTCACTATTCCCCTCCATCTCCTTGGCGACTCCTCGCGGCAATTTAGTCAGGAAATTGTTTTGTGTTTGTTTATGAACCATGCAGTCCCAGGTGAGATTAATCCAAGAGGAGACAGAACACAAAAGAAGGTCGTACGCCCACGGTGATGACTGTTGTTATTGTAGTTGCTGTATAGTATTTTCCCTCGCCGTTTCCATTTCGGAAATCTCAGGCAAGGCATACTAATCAAGTGTGTATCACACCCCAGGAGGACTGACCGGCTCAACACTGAAATTACTCTTCACCTTTAATGAGCATTCGGCATCCAAGGTCCCTCAGACCATCCCGGCCCTATTATTATATAGATGATAATCCCTTATCTGCTTGCGGATCTGCAGGGTGGCTTATTTTCCTGTAATGCTGGTGAGTGAAAAGGTGATCATGGCACTTAATCTTCCAAGGGATTTCCTCTTGCACTTCATGTCTGTCAGTTATATCCTGATTCATCGGCTTGACCTTTCACTGGTGTGCCTGTATAGTTACAGGGGGATACATACACTCACCGAACACTCACCGTATGAATGTCCACGTCTTCTTTTTGAGCAGTTACCTTTGTTTTTGAACGCTGCTGCACACAGTTGCATTGTATGGAGCGTTAAATAGCCCACTGTGAGCCTTTACAATATATGTGAAAATAATGGGATTAGGGCAGATAGGCAGATCTTGAGATCATGGCCTTAAAGCCATTTTGATGGTGTCTTACATCTGTAATTTTATGTGTTTCTGTTGCAAAAAATGGGGAAGGACTGTTCAAAAGGCATGGGAGGCCATAACAAACGTGGGAAAAAGGTCAGTGAATCTTACCACGCAATTTCTAGCTTCACAAACTCCTGATTCTTCGGAATGAGTAGGAAAAGGAAACAAGCTTTATACTGAGAAAGGGATTTGCTAAGAAAGACTCTTGTGAGGTTTACAGGTTTTGTATTATTGGATGAGATTTTATGAAGTAAGCACTAAAAATACAGTTTTTCAGGATGGTAAAGCAATGAGATTTTGATTTAATACACAAAAAAATGAAAATGTTAATTTTAGTGTGCTATTTACTGATAAAAATAGGTGTAAGTTATGATTTGGAAAATTTACTAAGAAGGTGAAAAAGTTATTTTGCATTTTCTTGAAGCACATTTGGTTTTGGAATTACAGAACTCTGTCAATATTTGTTAAAATGAACCAAGAATGAAGAACTATGAGTCAAACCCTCAACTGTATTTTAGTTGCTGTCCTCCAGTAACTAATAATAACTAACATTTAATACATGTTACTTGTATCTAAGAAGGTGTGTGATTGGCAAGGGCCAGTTTCTGGGCCCCATGCAAAAGCCAATATATATATCTTCAAAAAGTCACGTGATCATATTAGTTGAAGCTGGAAAGTTTCATGAAATGATGTAACGTGTGAATCCCCTTGGTTTTGTATTCAACCGTTTGCACTACTAGCTATGTAACAACCAATCATGGCTGCTCTATTCAAGCAGGGCCCCTCCCAATCTGCCAGTCAACGCATGTACAGATGTGGGTGGAGCATCAGTTGATGGGAAGAGATTAGAATTAGAGATTAGATTAGAAGAAAGGAAGAAAAGGTTGTTTTTGTTCGAGCAAGCACCAATCAAGACCATTTTTGGAAAATGAGGAGCAAGCAGGTTCTAAGGGCCCATTCTTATTTCATGGACTACGTCATTTTGTAAAGTGATTTAATTAATGGCCATACTAAATTAGCCTACTTTAAATAAATATAAAACTGCAGTCCAAAATAAGCATTTCAGTTTCAGGTCTTGGGAGGGCCCCTCCACCTTTAGGCCCTGGATAATCAGTCCCCGGTGACTGGCCACAGCACATTTTTCAACTATGTGAAGGGCAATTTTATTCCTCAACTATGTCTTTCAGTAGAAAATAGATAAGCCTGCTCAGTTCACAGATCTTGTACACTACTGGCAAATCCACTGCACAAAAAAGATAGAGCTGAAGAGTGCAAACCATGTTCTTCTTGTTCCAATTATTTACTTCTTGGTCAAGTGTGAGACTAGCCTTTAAAAGAACTTTATTCAGGCAGATTCAACCACGGCGATACTACTCTTATTACACTCTGAGATCTGGTGTTTGATCCCTTCAGGATTTAAGGTTTTACTTCTCCCTGGATGTACTTCAACATCTTAGAAATGAATTATTTTCACTATCAGAGACAGAAAGTTCATACATATTTATTGCACCTGTGAAAAATATACTACTGCTATAGCTATGTTTGTATTTTCTATAGATGAACCCTCTTCCTACCTCTGCCTACCTGATGTCGCATTTCCAGACCACAACATCCTTGTCATGATTAATTGACTTGGAGCAAATCAATACCGCCCACAGCAAGGGGAAGAAAAAAAAATAAGGGAAGAGAGACATTCAAGAGTATGTCTGAAAGTCCATGACCTTCAAATCACCGGACAACTCATACTATGTGACAGGAATCGATGATATAGACGACTGTCAGCCAGGATAGAAGTTTGTGCCTCAGAGGAAAAAATTAAATGGAAAAAAATGTTCAGAATCGTTGCCTGGGATCCATATTTGCTCAACTTTGTCATTTTCTTAACGACTGCTTTTCACACCAATGTGTAGCAATTGATTCAGTTTGGGCCAGTCTTAAGATTAATTCATGTGCAAATATGGCTGCATGGTATTTTTATTATGGCAAAAAGAATTTACCTCCAAAAACTTGTACATACCACCATGCAACTGAGCCCCTGTTGGACAGCAGCTGTGTTAAGTATGGAAGACAGTGGAGCAGGTAGAAAAAAAGTGCATTCCTCTACTGTATCTTGATCATTCACCATATTAACACCTCCGGTTGCTCTTTACCCAGGATCATTAGCTGAGCATTCCATTTTAGTCAAGAAAAATTAATTAAAGATACATCAGTTTGACATTAATGGTGAAAGGGTGAGGGACAAGAACACTTAAATAATCAAGAGCAAAATTCGGTGCATTCTAATGATGAGGACAATTACCAATGTGCAGCAAGTGAGCGAAAAAATGCCTCGTGGAGAGGTTTCAGCAGCTTAAAAAAACTGGATTGCATTTTATAAAACTTGCAGCTGTAAATGCTGTAAAATAGAACTGATACTAATACGGAATTCCCATACTGATGCCTCTACTAATGAAAACAGATGCAGAGGGCTTTAAGGTGACATAACACAATCCTATGTTGGAGATCCACAACTTTTGGGTTACAGTGGCTGGTTGTGTTTCTTAACATACAGCTTAGCCATCTCAATTCAGTTAACATGGTCAATGTTTACAGTGTTTTTGCTTGGGAATGTCACTGTAAAATCTGATTGATTTTGTGCTTAGGTAATGTAAGTTTGTATCTAACCTATTGTATTTGGTTAGCCAACTGTCCCTGTCTTGTTTTCACAAGACGGAGATTAGCTAACGTAGCAGAATCTAGTATGCTAACATTGGCTGTTTGGCTAAATTAGCCTGCTTGTTCATTCTAACTGAGCTGACTTTTGGGGGTCCACCCTATAGTCCTCATACCCTACATCAATGTATATTTTTTTCACACAGAAAAACTGCAATTTTTCTAATGAATGATGAATGTATAATAATGAACGAATGGCCCTGTGTTCTTTCTATCCTATGTTCCCTCAATATAAAAGGAAGAGTATCCACTCATCTATTACAAAAACAAAAATGATGTGCAGAAACAATAGTGTACAGGTGAGGATTTAAGATTGATAATTCGCAGATTTTTAATGAGCCAAATGATGTTGAGTGTGTGGAAGGAGAAGACTGTGGTGATGAGGAGATGGACAGAGACAGACAGCACAGTGGGGCTGCCTGGTAGACATTTTCCACAAAGATGTGGAAAATGAAGTGGGTGTAGAGTGGGTGGCTTTGGCTGGCTTAGGGGAGATATTATGCATGTTGTTAATTAATTTCATGTACTGTATGCCGCTAATATTCACGCCAGCACTAATGCCAGTAGTGCTACACTCCCAGTACAAAGGCTTGCCTTAAAGGCAAAGGCTATATAAAATTGCATTCAAGTGAGGACCTTTTGGCTCAACTGAGAAGAAAAAAATATAGAATAAACACAAAATGAGAAGGCTGAGTCTACATGGTTCTCATCTCCAGCCCTACTGATAAATTAGGTGTCAGTTGAGTCTAAATGGTCCTCAATCACCCTTCAATTTTGTATAGTGTACCTTTAAATAATTCTAATCTACATAATTATACTGCAATTAATTGCTGCAAATTGTCAACTAAAATAATGTATAAATATTCATTTAAAAGCTTGTTCACTGTGATGTATGACACATTTGAAGAAAAGCTGCAAGCAGCTTGTCCATAAACAAGATTTCAGATATTATTTAATGAGCAACAGATTAGGCATTTTGAGTATAGACCAATTTTTATTTTTTTATTTTTTTTGTCTATGGAACTCAGGACTGAGGGAACATTGAGGTGTTTGCAGTTTGAAAAAAATGACATTGAGGGAATAAAGCACTCTGGGAACATAGTACTTTGGAGACTGCAGGAACACTCTTCTGTGTCAAACTAACCATTTAGAAGCACACCTTAACCGACTGTTCATATTTACTTTTAACTACTATATTGACCCACAGCACAACAAAAAAAATGTTTTTCAGCTCTCTCTTTTTCTTGCCTGGCTGCTATGCAATTTAGTCATTGTTTGCATTTTTCCAGGTGGACCTCCATGATGGCACTTTATGCAGTTGCTAGGAGATTTGAGCTATCTCTCATTTTAAACAGAATGGATTTGGGGCTGACAGCACCTCTACATTAACAGAAAGAAAATGACATAAATTACTATCTTATTTTGCTTGTGATGTCCTCCTGTCAGACAACTCCCTTGAGTTTGTGGAGAGCAGAAGAACAGGCGATGGAGACCCAGTGGAACGGCTATGAAAATCTGCGTATATCATTTTAATTAAAACAAACAATGATTCATGATTATGCCTTTGTGCTGAACAGGAATGCTCTGAATTTATAACACAGAACTCTCCTTAGTTTGATTAAATGGCAGTGATGAGTGACTTCTGGGAATATAATTATTGTGAATTAGCTGTCACAGATATAGGCCAAGGATATATGGATGCAATGTGGAACTACTGCATGCAGTTATGAATGAGATTATGCTTGGGAGTGACAAATGATTGAGCGGCTTAAGTGAAACTGGCACAGACACAACGCAAAGTGGGCACGTGTGCACTTTTTAATGGCCTATGGATATTTCAGACGATCAGCAGAGGTTTTATCTTTATTTATATGTTTGTTGGTTCTCTTTCTTTTTTAAACAAAAGCAGCTGGCTCTCCGCCGCAATTGATTGCGAAAAGAAAGTCGGTCCCGTCTGTGAGTCACTTTGTGGCTCATCACACGCATTGGAAAGACTTACTCCGTCTGAATAGGAGTTCTAGAAAGTCAATTTATTTCCCCCAGATTGCAATTCCTCTTGTTTATAGTATTAAAATGAGTTTCTATCGAGATGAAAAGGAATCACATTCTAATTTGTTTGGAACTTGCTTGAGTGTGATAATGAGATTCTGTTGTACACCAACAATTTTAATATATCTCTGGTGACAATGATGGAAAAAGCCAGCACAATAAACACCAGGGCTCAAATCATCTCATTGCGTCATACGCTAAATCTCAGACGTCTCTGTTTCTCCTGGTGATCATCTGGCCTGTTTTTATAGTTAAATTATGCATAAAGTGAACAATAGTATTTTTTCCCTGGTATTTCATCTACACAGCAAATGCACAGTGAAACCATGGGATCAATATGTAATGTGTACATAGCTTTTATCACAGTTTATCCATTTGAATTATTGGAAATATCATGATCAAACACTTGTATGACCTACTTACTCACTGCCCTCATCCCAATAGTGTCCCAATTTCCCTCCACTGATTCTTAAATATTAAACTCAGCATTTCCCAGGGCAATATTGTAAGCACACACATGCACTGTAAAATATTCATACATATAATGAGGAATTTGTTTTTTATTGACAAGCTGTAAATTGACAGTTTTATGGATTTTGTGAAGCAATATGACCAAGAACTATTTCACTGCATGCGTCATTGTCATTTCACTGATATGATTTCCAGCACAGGCCCAGGTACTGGGCCGAGGACAGATTTGGTCCCAGGTAATGACAGGTATCCTTCACAGTGGAGAATGGCTCTTCCACTTGTAAAGTCTGTCACAGTCTGTAACATCTCATCTCTGCGATTTCAAATGTCAGTCTCAGCCATCGCCATTGGAATATTGCAGCAATGTCTTTTTTTGGGGTTTCTGAAGTGAAATTGACATGATGGCTGTCACCCAGGGCAGGACTATTAATGAACTAATTTGTGGGTGTAACAGTGAAAATGTCCAACAAACAAATCAAGATGATTTGGTAATAGCCTGCTATGACTTACATAGCTATAGTGCATTATGAGGGAGGCACTCATCAGGAATTGTAATCCTTATGACATACTTATAGGAATTCTCACTGATGCATTACAGAATCAGAATCAGAATTCTTTTATTGTCATTGTCCTGTCAGAAGCACAATGAAATTAAGAAATAGCAGCTCTCGTAAGAAGATAAAAAAAAGCAGTGCAAACAAACAGAGAAGAAAATAGTGCAAAAAAAAAGAAAAAAAAATAGTGCAAAGGATGTAAAATTAAAATTAAAATTAAATAACTGTACAGTTCCTGGGGGGTATTTACAAGACAAGAGAATACTTAAAATAAAAAATATATAAATACAACAGGGATATTGCACTGGATATGCATTAATAAAGTATTATAGCATAAATTAGTTTTGCCTATAATAGTACTAGCTCTGTACAAGTACAAGCTTCATTTGAATATTTAAGACTAGTTATTTACGGTTTTCTGAGCAGAGTTAATGTATAATATATTATGTTACAATGTATCATAATGACTTGTATTTCAGTGAAGGAACTTGTGATACAAGCATGCAACAAAATAGTGCTCACAGCAGATTAAATAAATAAACCATGCAACATTGCAAGTTACTATTCTTTGCTCTCATTATAATGCATGCCTGCAAATGCATCTAAAATAATCACAGATTTTAGAACTTGCAACATTAGAAGTGATAAAAATACATCACTGACTGTAGTTGTAATTCATTGTAAGTTCTGTCTGTGATGCTAAATGAGTGCTGATGTGCTGTAATGTATCAGTGAGCACGGTAGCATTAAGGCATTATGAGCGCATGAGCACATTATAACTCTATATGAGCATCTTTATAATGCATAATGCATATATATAGATAGATAGATAGATAGATAGATATAGATATAGATATAGATATATGATAGTCATAGAAAGTATTACTGATGATTCAAACAGGAACATGCATCGACAATACAAATTTATTTTTATTTATTCATTTATTTATTTATTGGCAACATGTAAGCTATGGTCTGTAAAGGTAGCTGATTCCTTTGATTTAGTTACCGAAAACAAATGAGACCATGGGCAAGATGATTGGAGGCCTGTATGTCACACTACAGTAGCATTATCAGTGCACTATTCTATACTTTATATTTTATAGTACAGATTATAAAAAGGAAAATTCCAGGACATTTTTGAAATTTTGATTCCAGGTTTACATATAAGCAGAAATGTTCTCCTGTCCCTGCAAAAATAAAAAATAAACAAACAAACAAACCATGAATCAGGGCTGCAATATGATAAACCACCTGTTTCTATTTAATTTCTTATTAATATTAGATTTAGCCAAACATGGGGATTACCTGGGAACACTTGTGGTAGTTTCTGTGTAATAACCTTGAATCAAGGCCGTAAAATGCTACACTACCTGTTTTTATTTAATTTCTTGTTACTTTCAACTAAACATATTTGATACTGTTGATGCCTTGTACATATTTTACATTTCAAACTTCAAAGGAATGCCTTTTATGAACATTTATTTTTATTGGGATTGTCATGGGGTTACCCAACCCTTTCACATTTCCAAGGCGTCATATGTTGACGTTTTTGCAAGTCCCTGGTAGTCAGAAAACTGACGCGTCAGAGCACTGATGCTCTGGGTCTTCATTGACTCTCATGTTAAGTCTTTTGCAGCAGTATTGGACGCCTTGGGATCCTAAAAGTTACGTTCTTATGCAGCTAATTTTGCATTACCAACTACTGTTGTTGCAACCTAATCGATCTCGTTACTCCTAAATTGGGTATTATATCTTGTAAGCTTGAATGACATTTTTTCTGTCATTAGGTTTATTTACATTGTTTCTGTATTGAGTTGCTTTGTTTTTCTTTTGAATCTGCGCAGAATTTCAGTGAGTCTCCAGTGACATCATGGGATTTACTGAGGGATTCCTTTTGAAATCAACTGGAGGCTGATAGATAAATAGATTAAGATAAGAAAAACTTTATTGTGCCTAAGATATATCAGAAATATGTAACATACATACGCAATGTATTGATTTCATTGATTATTAAAGCAACTTGAGGGAACTTTCAGTTTGTGTTGATTTTAGCGGCGCCTGTGGACAAAAGCGGTAGTGTTTCCCAGGAATGAAGACTGCATTTCCCATGAGAACCACCGCCTTCTGTCATAAAGATCTTTGCTACTGCCAGCATTTGTTCTGGAAGTGAGAGAAAGAAAACTTATTTTTAATAGCTGTTCTTTTTTAGACAGCTTTTTTTTTTTTTTTTTTTTTTTTTAAGACAGCTGTTTGCAGGAGTCATAGCAATGAGGTGATGTATCTATTTGTTGCTATGTGCTTGATAGCAACAAAATCATAAAAGATCAACTGAAACATTGAAATCAAAAAGTTTCTTCATATCCACCTAACGAGAGAGGTTAGGAGCGCATCACTCTTTTGATTTCACTGCATCGATTGACTTTTCTGTTTTTGTTTCTATCAAGCTTAGTTAGGGAGGTCAGTGGTAAAGATTCACTTTTGAGAGTGATGTGCAAGTAACCTATCCTCTCTAGTTAGAAGAACTTTTTTGATCTGACTTTGATAACTGATTTCCCTTTTACTTTTTAGAATTTTGGAAAGTGAGCAGTAAAG